>PQXL01000152.1:0-76239 GCA_004916875.1 Botrytis galanthina
ACTATATCACTATATCACTATATCACTATATCACTATATCACTATATCACTATATCACTATATCACTATATCACTATATCACTATATCACTATACCACTATATCTATCCATCTACCAAACTCACCCATATATCATACCAATATATCATAAAACAGATATCCCTATCATAAATATCCAGCTCCTAGGTAGTCGCAAATATCGAATACACACCAGCCCATTCAAACCCCCTCGCTCATCCTCCTCCGCCTATTTTCCTATGTTCACTTCATTTCACATCGCTAGCAACACCACATCCATATCCACATGCACAACCAAGCCCTCTCACCTCCCCTCTCTTCCCTCTCTTTCATCTCCCCTCCCCACCTAAGCTTCCCTCCCTCCAAATCCCAATTCCAAATGAAGTCACCTACTAGATAATTACTCCCCCATTCCAATCCCCGAGCACAAAATGCAAAATGCAAGGCCCCCCACCATTCACCATCCACCATCCACAATACACATAACATGTGACAATACAACATTGACATCAAAGTCCAAGCAACCTTTCTCTCCATCTTCTCTCCGCCTTCTTTCCGTCTTCTCCCAAGCTTCTCGAGCTTCTCAAGCTTCTCTCGACCTTCCCTCAAGCTTCTGGTCTTCCTTGCTTCTCCTGTGACCCCTCATCACATCGACGCTACGATGCACTAGAAGCTCTATCTGAAACGAGCTATTTTGTAAAAATGACTAGGTATTGTTAGTACTTAAGATAATGTGAGCTTTGGATTAAAGCAGCTCTGCTTTTACATTCAGGGCATAAGGGCCCGGGAAAAGAATTTTCTAGGCATGAAGAAATGCCTTTCTTCGTATATTAAAGGTATCCTTGTAAAATCCACAATTATTAAAAGTCGTCCGATGATGTTAGAAACATGCATGCACATCTCATATTCAATTGAAAAGACAGTGGAATAGTTTTTGGTTGATTTTCAATATTGATGAAATTGTGTATCCATCCTTTGCCCCAAACTTTTGTCAGTACTACTTAATGTAAACCCTCGCCTCAAGTTCCGGTATGTACAGAGCTACGAGGGTTATATAAGCCAACATGTTAAATAAAGGGCGGTATAAACCGCCTCGAGCACAGTTTTGTGCAACGCCATGCATGCAAGATTGTATCAAACGCTCCCTCCACTGGCACCATGCAAAGGTACAAAAGAACTTTGAACTCCTGGCCCCAATGTGCTTACCATTAGCGGCTAGCACTCCATCCCATCACTATACGCCAAAACCACAAACTCCACCTAGATATTCACCATGCATCAAAGAAGAGAAAGAAAATAACAGTGCAAAAGGTTTATCCCATTCGAAATCGAAGAAGGGGGAAAAGAAAACTCGAGTATGTTCTTGGCCGACTCGAAAATCCATTCTGTGAAAGGACAAGCGGATGAAGACGGAACGCGCAGTCATCTAGACCCACATCTCGTTCTATGAGGGAAGGCCAATCAGGAAAATTAAATCATGTAGATTTAAGGTGAAGGGCGTCTTTGAATAACCATGGAGAGAAAAAAAATGACGAAATGGGTGAAAGATGGCAATATATGAACCAATTCGGAAAGTACAAAAGTGTTAGATTTGGCCCTTGATATCAATCGCGCGGAAGGCTTCAGCTTTTGCAGTCTCAAAAATCTGACCGGCCTGGCCAGAAAGAAATCGAAGGTCGCCATCTTTCTCTACTAACAAGGCCTGTCCATTGTGGTCACAAATGAATTGGGCAGCATCGCCGTCGGATTCGAATCCTAGTTCTTCCGTGACGAACCTTAATTTGACCTCGGGTTTGTAACTGTGATGTGTTAGTTGGCCCATTAAAGCGATTACGATTGGATTGACTCACGTTCTGCAAATTTTCGACAAAGCAGCCAAACGTTCTCGGGCGACAAACATATCCATAAGATATGCTCCCATATTCGGAGTATCGAGGTAAAGTCTAAAGAATTTGTGATAATTGCCCAATGCTAATGCCGAACGAACACTCAATGCGTGTATTACCGCTTCGGATTCCTTCTCTGCTTTTGTTAGATCCGCGATGACATCATTTAATGCCGTGCGGTTAGCTGTGTGAATAAAATATAAAATACGATATGCCTTGAACTCCACTGGATTACCACCTATCTTCTGGGCATAAAGAGCCCGAAGTTGAGTCTGGCATTGATTATACTCACCGAGATCCCCCTTCTCCAATGCAATTCGCGCGTGAATTTCGTAGACGGTAACAGTAAATTCGTTCTTGATACGCTGAACCGTGAGGTCCTGTCGCATAGATTTGAATTGGTCGCAGATATAAGAATAGTTTCCTTCCTTTTTCCACTTCTTTTTCAACAGATCTAGCGTTTCCCGTAAAATGTACTCAGGGCGAACCTGTGAAGCAACGGGTGCGGTAGTCAAGCGGAAGTACTCTTTTTCTAACGTTGTATTCGTACCAATCAAGGGTCCCATCATTGGTTCCGGCGTCGGTGTCTTGGATTTATAGGTAGATTTATAGCCACCATCAAATCGTTTTTGTCGCTTCTCTAGGTTTTTCTGAAACTTACTTGTACCTTTGTGGGAGAGATCGTCTTGGAATGGTTGTTGTCGTTTATCAAATCGTTGTTTGGAGGGTGTTAAATTGGCACGATCATCATTTCCCGTGCGGTTGTTAGCACGCCAGGGCGGCATTGCTGCGAGGTTCTCATCACTGCCTCCTTCTATAGATTTCCTCTTCTTGGCCGAATTCGCAAGACCGGTGGTAGCTAGTTGAAAATTTAAGGATTCCTGCTGCCATGCAGCGGCTGCCTTGGCTCGTTCTCTTTGTATTAATTGTTGAGGGAGTGGATAATTATCCCAATCGCGGGAGAAGAGTGTGTCGGTATCGGATGCCTCGGTGATGGTCTTTTTTAACATGTTTTCCATGTCTGGACGTTCAATACCGGCGATGGCATGCGCGACATCGAATGAACGTTGAACGTAATTACGAACTGACTGTGGCCAGTCTCTCTTCTTCTGGACAGGAGGTGGTACTGATTGAGGGGGTGATTGCTGGGGGATTACTGCTGGGTTATACATTATGGGTGGGGCTTGATTAAATGATTGTCGAACTTGCACTGGATGATAAGCTGGGGCAACTATCGGCGCGACTGTAGAATTTTTGTCAGAAACCAGTGTAAAGATTTTGGGACCATAAAGTATTGCTGGAGCTGTGGATTGCTCACCTTGCTGATAGCCATATGAGCCTGTCGTACCTGGAGGCGGTGGAATATTAGAGTTCCATTGTGAAGCCATCGTATTGTACATATAGAACTTTTGCTTTTACACTCTTAGATATTAGTGATGCGATACAGGAAACGCAACAAGGTCTTCGATAAGAAAGATTCTTCAGAAGATGGTGTGTAGAATGTAGAATGTATCTGATTTTTTTATAGAATAGTTGTCGAGGTTGTGAAGTGATGGAATGTTTTGTAAGAATGGCTGGTTTGCCTGGGTGGAATGGACAATTAACCGAATGAGTTGGCGTATAATCGATCAGTCACGAGGTAGAAAAGGCGGAAAAACTTGCTACGGTAGTCCAAGTAGTCAGGATTGTCCAATTTACTCTGTACAGCAGTAATGATTGCATCACGATAAGGAAATGATAGTGAATGTGAATGAATTGTCTTAACCTTCTGCAAGGACCTGCAGATGCTGCAATCGTTTGTTCTCATCGTTCCCATCAGATGTGCACTGCATTGTCCTTAGACAGATATCAGAAAAACTCTCGGTACATGGCTTGCGTGGACGAATGTTTTTAAAACATTTAGACCTCACGACTGCTTTGAGGCCTTCCTATTTGCCAGATGAGGTCAACCTCTTTGTCCAAGACAATGTTGGGCTTTATGAGGGGTAAGTGTTGTCTTTGCTCAAGCAAGCAATATGAGGAAGAGACTTGCTTAACTAAATTGTAAACAGGAAATACAAAATTCCTGATCATCAGAATGGTCAGGTCTACTTGACATCTCATCGAATATGTTATGTAGACAATGATGAGCCAAGAAGGAATTCTACAGCAATAGATCTCAAAGACGTTGATCGTTATGAATTTTACGTAAGAGCTACTGGCTATATTATCGAGGTTATACATAGTTAATATCGTTACAGGCTGGTTTTTTGAAATCGTCCGCCAAGATTACTCTTGTTCCGAAGCCTTCGAAACGATCCTCAGTCTCAAATCGAGCTCTAACAAGTCTACATTCTCCATCCAGAAGTGCAACATCATCTCCATTATCGCGAACCGATAGTCCATTCCATCTGCCAGCTTCCGAGCCTACACCCGCAAGTAGTGCGACATGGATTTGTCCCATCTGTTCTTTCTCGAATCCTGTCCCCTCGAATTTCGATCCAGTCACATCTAATGCAAACACTCCTTTGCCCCCATGCTTAGCATGTGGTATCAAACCTCCGTTCGCTCTTGTGCTTAAGGCAGCTATATCGAGTGCGGGCAACAGACCAACTCCCTCTACTACAACCCCGGTTAAAACACCCTTACCAGTGAGAGGTCGGCCAGATGCCCCTCGTCCGCAATCTGATTCTTGGGATACACCCTCAAATCATTTCGGAGTCGAAGATGAGTCTCCCTCTGGTGGAGCCAATGAGGCATCCTTTGCTTGTCCTAGATGCACGTTCTTGAATCATCCATCGCTCATGGCTTGTGAGCTTTGCGGGGCTCCACTACTGTCACAAGACCTCCCAACTGGATTAAGTCCCTCGCAACGACGTAAACTGTCCCCAGGCCCTACACTGAATAATCTGCCAGCGCCTGGGACGGAAACCAATGAAAGCATCAAATTGTCATTTCGAGGTGGTGGAGAAAAAGTGTTCCTCGAACGTCTCAAAGCATCCATGACACAGCGTAAATGGCTTCTTCAAAACGCTCCCCCGATACCTAAAACCAATCGTCATGTTAGGACAGATAGTGGATCAGGGTCGGGTAGTTCGACACCAAATGGCGAGCGGACGAAAACGGTTGGAATCGCAGGCCTGGAGCAAAGACGTCTTGAAGTCCGTAAGAACAATGAACTTGTCATAGGAAATGCTTTTGAGGATCTCGACGCATTGATGGCGTCGGCCAAAGAGATTATTGCTCTTGCCGAATCATTTGCCAGCAGTAATAATGTAAATGGAAATACTGAATCTAATGCAGTTGCAAGTGCCCTTGGTTTGGTAACGACGAAAGATATGCTTGGCGGCGGGAGTAATTCCGAGTCATTGTATATTTCAGAGTTGTCAAGGAATCTTGCAGAATTTCTCACAGATGATGCTAGAGGAATTCTACGCAAGACTGGAGGTATCATTAGTCTTGTTGATCTATGGGCTACTTTCAACCGTGCTCGGGGTGGTGTTGAACTCGTTAGTCCGTTGGACTTCGAAAAGGCTGCAAGATTATGGGAGAAGCTGAAGCTTCCTGTACGATTGAGACAGTTTCGTAGTGGAGTACTGGTGGTTCAAGGCAGTGACAGAACTGACGAAAAGACTATCAAAACTTTGCTGGCATGGCTGAGAGATTTGCACGTATTTCCACCGGAGAAGGAAGTGCCATGGGACTGGCAAGAATTTGGGCAGGGTGTCACATCACAGGACGCCGCAGAACGTTTTGGATGGAGCATAGGAGTAGCTGAAGAAGAGCTTGAAATGGCTGAGGAAAGAGGCGCTTTATGTAGGGAAGTAAGTATAGAAGGAGTAAAGTTCTGGGAGAACTGGATCGACTCAGCGCAGTCGCCAGCACCCAATCTACAGCTAGCCGATGTTGGCAATCTTGCTGCTAGCTACATATAACATACATGGGTTACATACTTTGAATAGTAAATAGATATATCAAGCATAACTGAGAAGTTTTTGTACAGCTTTCTAAAAGTAAGAGTCAAAGAGTTTTCAACTGATAAGGTATGAAGTGTAAATTGTTTCCTTCCTTAACTCGAGTGGTGAAGTCTTCTAAACAATAATCTTTTTGCATTCTGTATACAATTCAACCCGGGCAAAAGACTACCTAACATTATAAGTCTCTTTTTACTCTCCCTCTTTCTTTTTCCTCTAAGAATTCCGGCATTAATGTAAAATTTTCAACGATTCTCTTCTATCATCGTGTGGCTCTTTATAACAGCTAGAAAACTCAAGTTATATACGGGCGAAGCAGATTAAATCCAACTTTCCATTTTCATCTTGCGTAGGTACTAGAGTTTTTGTTCCAATTCTCCATCACAAGCGAGAATACTTCCAGCTACCAATCCTACTAACATGGAGTTTCAAGATCATTCGACGAGATCTATCTCAACTAAAATAATAGTTTGCTTGGGAACACATTAGCAAAGACACTTCCGTCGAAATTCATGCTCTCTTAGATAATGTAGAAAGAATAGTGGAGAGTCGAGAATGATAAGCGAGGAGCTACATAGGAGGTAGGGTAGGAAGGCTAGTGGATATCTAGCATTGATAGTACAACAATCATGTGGTCTTGACATTCAATGAACTTGCTAGCTGTTTTATTCTTCGTGTAAGATTTCGTCTTGAAATGCGGTACTGAGTTCGTACAGGCATCAGGTACGGCTTGTGAGATCATCATGTTTTTGTACAGTTTCGTCTTCTTCTATTTAGATCACTCTCTGTTTGTGATCTCTTACCTGTTCAAAACATCACACAATATCTTCACATATCAAATCTTCAAAACTCCAGGCAATCAACCGACATAATCTACATTATCTTCCATCTTCCGTCCACTATCAGAACATCAGCCAAATAACTTCTTCCTGTCCTAGACTACCCCCACAAACAAAAACGGACGTAGATATGACCAGGTCATTCAATTCCTCATCACTACCAGTGGTGCCAGGCCCAGAGACCTTCTACCAAATTCCCCCAAACTTCGACTTGTCGAAATCTGCAACCTCAATTTCTGAATCACAATTCCAAGGTCCACTACCTTTACCCAGACAAGATACCCTAAGCCCTGAAAAGGAACGAAAGAGCGACAGAGTCATGAAAGGAGTCATTGGACTCAATTTTCGCCCAGGAGTGGAAATCGGAAATGGGGATAGGAATCTAACTTCTACACCGAGTATGAAACCAACTTCGACCTCCGGTCCAACAAATCCGAGTTCGAATCATTTCTATGGATTTTATTGGACTTGTTGTAATAAGATAGCCGAGAAAGCCACGGTTTTGGGTAGTATGAGAGATGTGATGGAGAGTGCTGTTAAGGGACTAGTGAGTTATATCTCCTTATTTCTAGTAGGATTGAGATGATGGAGTAAGCTCTTGCTGACTATGAATTGATAGTGTAAGCAAAAGAATTCGCTTGCGGAGAACAAGTGTGAAGAGTGTGGGCACTTGGTTTGTCGAGACTGTGAAAAGGCTGCCGAGTGCGCGTAGGTCACTTATGAAGGAGGGGTGCGGCATATATGGCGAAGAATTGTGTGGAGAATGGTGTAGAGGAGTGGATCGCAAAGGGAGGAAAGGCAACTGGTTGACGATCAGTGATCATTATCATAAGGTAGAAAAAATTCAGCACTGCATTTTTATGAGGGTTGAAGCAGTGATTCGTAGTATGATAGAATTGAAGTCGGTGTATTGTGTACAATCATGATTACTACTGCAAGTGAACTGCAAAAGATGCACTCCTGTATGACTCGAATACAACTTTCTTGACAGATGACTGTGCGTTAGGATAGATACTTAGATTGAGTCAGCAGAGAACTAATTTTTTTGACTCGTTTCATAATCATGTATGAATCCGTCAGATTAAATATTCATAATTCATAGTATGCGAGCCAGGACTAACTTGTTGATGTCCTTACCCTTCCCCGACCCCAGTCTGGAAACTATATCAAAACCCATACCAACAAAGTTTCTGGGCCACACTTAAAACTAAGAACAAAGACCATAATTCAATAAATAAAAACCAACAAGTCAACCATGCAAGCCTCTCACGAAGAAACATTCAAGTGCTCTCGAGGACACGTTCACAAAGTAAGTGACAATAGCCTTATCCATACATATATCACTAAAATTTATTGAACAGAGAGTGGAAATTCACAGTTTCTACTGTACTCGTGATTGCCCTGACCATTGCGGTTGCTACGATCATACCTCTGAAGGCGGCCGCAAAATCCAACAGCTTGCAAGGCGGGAAAGAAGAGTTTCTGAAAGGGAAATAAAAGTGTCCGAAATAGAAATGAAAGTATCTGAAAGGGAAATGAAAGTTTCCGAAGAGGAAGATCGACTTGCTAATATGAGTAAGTATCTTGAAGGTCGGAACGGCGTGATCTCATTAAGAGAGTTTTCACTCGAAAGAGCAGAAGCAGACCTCGAGAGTAAGAAAAACGAGCTTCTGGCGCCCAAAAATTGGTTTGAACAGATCGAAGAATGGTCCGAAAATACATCGAAATGTGCTCAAGACGGCTCATCGTATGGCTCTTATGGAAGTAAGCCCCGTTCTAATAGTAATGGTTCGCTTCAACCGACCCGTGCGCTGGATTCGGGAGAGAGACCACGTCGTCGCCGTTCATCACACAGTGACCGTTCAATACGACCGCTTGATGCGTGGAGTCGTACAAGGAGATCCAGCTCCGCTAGTCATCATAATCGCCATGATTCGAATCAACCTGCTATACGGATAACACCTCCGGGAATTGATACACACTCAATACCGAATACCTGGGGTAATCGTTATGAGTATTGAGCCACATTTAAGAAGATTTCCTCGCCACATCAACCTGCGTCATTTCAACATATTTAAGTGATGTTTTTGGGTTGATACTTTTTGGAATGATGATATGAAGGATATGAAGGATATGAAGGATATGAAGGATATGAAGGATATGAAGGATATGAAGGATATGAAGGATATGAAGGATATGAAGGATATGAAATTAGAGCTTTGTAATGCATGTATTGAGATTATCAATGAACGAGACTTTATGAACACATTCAAAAGCATTATATGAGGGTGATTATAAAGATAAGTGTATAGACACTTTCATGAATGCGGCAAAATATCTTGAGGCAAGTGATGACAGATCTCTTGCAAAGGAGTGGGCATCAGTGTCATTGAATCACTGACGCGGGTAAGATTTTGAAGTAATAACCTTAGTGATCGATGTGACTTGAACAACTAATGACTAAAAAAACCAAACAGAGCGTTGTAAGCTTAGTTTGGAACTTCTGATACTCCAGAGAAGATTATGCAAATCGACTTAATTGACACCCATGCGCTCAGAATCGAATCTAGTGAATTCACAAGGGTGGTGTGATTTTCAACAGCAGCAGAAAAGATCACTTTGTGGATTCTGATCCTATACAAGACGTGTCTCAACGGTCTGTTATCGCAATAAGATACGTGTAGTGGCAAGTCTATGTTCCTTGTCTATATCTACAACTCTCCCAAACGTATGGGGGCCTGTAAGTCCTCTACTAAAACGTCTCAAAGTATCGTGAAGAGAAAAACGGAACCATAGAATCATTAGTCACACTTATCGAGAACTTCGGGTTTTGCTTGAGTCACTGTTGCTGGAAATCGGAGCTTGATTAGAGACGAAATGTAGATGATGGGGTAGATGCGATTGAGTTGACATAAATTTCAAGCAAGAGATCTGCGCTGTTAGTATGTCAAGCAGCTGGATCAGAGCTTCAAATATTGGAAATTTATATTTTAGTAGTGGTTTCATGAATGGAAAATCAATGGAGAATGCAGATAGATATAATTAGAAAGAAAGTTTTTATTAGGAAATATGTGAAATTTTTTGGGGTTTATTTTACTGACTGTTTGCATAGAAAAGACTGATGGAATAGAACGAGAAGGAATGAAGGAGATCCGACTTACTCACCATTCGAATTTCAATAACTTGGATCTCGCGATCATTTTGAGATTGAACTGTTTATTCTGATACTTCAAATCTTTTTCTATGTCAAAATGCTTCCGGAGGAAGTTCTGTCTCTCAATACAACGCTTGCATCTTGTTGAAACCTTGGCACCAGGCAGAATCGTGACCTTCGGCATTTTGAATGTGGAGCCTGCTCTCACTGCCGCAAATTCATTATGGGAGGCCTCAACTCTGAGAATCTTCTCAATATAACTCGCCCAATTTTCTCGATTAATTGGCAAGTCAAACATGTGGTAAAGTGTACAGTCAGCATCCCGAAGAATAAATTCATCGAGATCTTGGAAGATGAAATTTGTAAAAATTACACCTGAATATGTAAGGACTGGGGCTTCCGAAAAGTCGTGGTGCAGACACCGCATCCAAAAGTCTGATTCTGGTGTGATTTCAACTCTCTTGACAGCCCAAGGATGGATCAACCAGTCCCTCAACTCCTCATCCGCGCGACGCCAAGGCTCCACACCTGTAGGCAGTGGAGTATTGTAGCGAAGAAAGGAAAATTCCGCAAAGTGGTCCCATTGAAGGTTCTGATTGTACTTGATGTTGTCGAAATTGAAGATATCCATTTCTGGATTGAAAGGAACTGATGGCTGCAAAGGGAACGAAAAAAGATCTTCGGGAATGCTTTCGAATTGACGAGTCTGTTTATCTATAAAATAGAAGTCTGAGAATTTGGAAGGGCGATACTTCTCAAGTGTTCCTACTGGCAACTCTTCGTGTCTGAGTTCGATATCCCTGGGCACAGCAGCGATGTTGTGATAATATGTAGCGACTGCGTTTCTACCCTCATAGCAAGTCCAAAATGCAGCGGGAATTCCACTGTAAGGTACAATGTTGAGAGGGCAAAGAGCTCTTGGAATGGATAGCTGGAAATGACTTCTATATCTACCGTGTAGCTCATCCAAAGGCAACATGCAATTCTTCCATCCAACCACGCGCGGAGCTACAGTAAATCCCCAGATCATACGTCTGATATCCAAGGGGAGCTTGGAAAAGAGGTGAAACTCTGTATGGAATTCTGTAGGACCTTGAGTTTGTTGAGTATTGTTATTGTCAGTCTCGTGTTCGACAGCTAGTGTCATATCTGCTAACTCTTGCCAGGCATTTTGGAACTGATCATGATCCCGCTTTCTGATAACCTCAGCTTTGCGAGCAGATTTGCCTGTTTTTTTAATTTTAATTCGGAACTCAAGCCCCGGGCCTGATAAGTCTTGGAATGTATCCATGGTGTGTGGTAATATTGGATTTTGTTGGGTAGAGTGCGTTGTGATGCTGTCTATATTAATGATGATACTTAGTGTTGAGTATTGCTGAGTATTGCTGAGTATTGTGGAGTATCGATGTAGTAACTGTGTAGTTGAATGATTCTGAATAAAATTGATTTAAACAGAAACCCGTCGCTTTTATATTTCGTCTGAGGATCTTGTCGCGTTATTGTCTTCGAGGTGAGCGATGTCTATACCAATTGCTTTGTCATTAACAAGAGTTCATCCTTTGAGAACAGAGTAAAGGACAATGAGCAGTACAAGGAACCTTTCTTATAGTAGACAAAAGAAGACCTCGAAGAATAAATCTGTCTTAAGGACAAGGCAGTTGGAAACCTACATTTGTGATTATGAACAAGAGATGAAGGAATGCTCACAACAATTGTATGATAATGTTGTACAAACATATCTCTCCAACTGTTGTTCTCTTTCTTCAGTTCGTTCCTTTCATTGCACTATCCGCCAAGAGGTGCTACCGAGATATAAAATTATGCCATACACACAGCGGCTGATATTTCAGCCTGTCAGCTATCAGCTATATGCTAGCTTCAAATTCCGTCAAACTCATTGCAAAAACACCTTCACCTTGGCGCATTCATTGATTAGCTGCTAACTAGCGGAAACCTGAATCTTATCTGGTGGTAAGTCCTGAATATGAAAATAAACTTTCCCATCTCCGCTCTTTTGAGGACTTCTTTCATGACTTCTTCTGCGCGAAATGGCCCTTGAAACATAAAATTTCCACTTTCGTGCCCCTCGAACGCACCCGATTCTTACGGTTTCTGGAACGGTTGATTAGCTGCTAATTGGTACAGATAGGGCGACCTACCGGTGATGTTAGATAAAAACTTCTGCTACTGGCTCATATGGGAAGATGTCCGCCAGCGCTGTCAATCAACCCACTGGTAAATCGCTCTCGCGATAAGAAGAGGCACAATATGGCTAGTGCAGATGATAATAAAGAATCAACAAACAATCGACAAAGAGTGTCAAATTGGCAGAACGGGCAGAAACCGAAGGTATAACCATTGAAATGAGTCGCAGAAAGATGGAACTTTGAATGTCTTGAGTGAGGCAGTAGAGTAGCTTGCTAGATGGGTAGAAGGTCAGATATCACGAAAGACGATTGGAATCATCAACTTGTCATATCAGCGGAGATTTACATATACATAGACATGAACGTGTTAAGACAAATTCAAAGGAAAGAGATTGGAAACTAGATTATGTATTGATTGGGCGACGGTTGCTGTTGTGGCTCACAATTTAGTTTGATATCAAAATTAACAATGCTGAGCATCATTTAGAGTGTAAGAGAAGAGATATGTTTCTTTTCTACAACAACAGGATTGATTTGGCAGATGATAACGAAAGAGACGTGTAATGATTGGCGTGTACAGATCCTCATCCCTTGAGGTTGAAGAGAGGATGAAGTCTTCCAATTCATTGAAGAGAGGAGAGGATAATGAATGAAAACAGCTAGAAAATGAGAAACCCCAAGCTGATCAAAATAGTAAGAAACTTGAAACGATGACTGAACCTGTATGGGGTAATATTAGATTGACTTCAGATGACATTACTACTCTTCGAAATTGGATTCGTAATCAATTGCCTTCCCCATCCACCAGAAAGAGAGAGAATGGGCCACTTTTAGACAGATAGAAGAAGGGTTTTGAATCGCGATTGTTGAGCTTAGTATACTAATGGAATTAAAGATTGGGATGTAGTGGATTGGCGTCTGCGCGAAGTCTAGATAAATATTTTCATAGTTGTTCAAGTCGACTGTTGGATTTACTGGAATGAGAAGACTTTACCATGTGTTCTGAATCAGTGAAATCCGCGAGCGAACAATAATGTGTTCAAATGATCATCACAAATACAGCCTTGTAAAGAGGTTGATTTGGAGTGAAGTTACTTTTCGATTGATTATTTGACAGTATTTGTGAGTGGACATATGTTATGACAAAGGCTTCGCGCTACATGTAAATTTTGAGTTAGAATTTTCTGCATTCTGTTCACATCTTACCACGCGGCTTCTGCTTATGTGCACTAACAGCATTACTTCATATCAAGGTCACTAAGTTTTGATACACAGGAGGGAAAATTCAAGGGGAAAGAAAGATTATAATAATGGAAAAGGCAACGGATTATGATTCAATGAAGCCAAGGAAATAGTGAATAGAAATATTCAGAGCCAAGGAAATAGTAAGGAAAAATGCTCAAGGTCGACACACAGGTTGATAGATCGGGGATTTGAAATATGAGACACAGTTAGAAGATGGAACTACCTTCTTCTAACTAATGTCCCAACAATCTTCCTAGCCGTCTTCGTCTGACCTCTGCGTTGCAATCACTGCATCTGTCAGGTCCTGTGTGCTGGGTGTAAGCAATAACTCTGGGAATCCTAACTTCAGGATGTCGTCGATTTTCCTCTCGGAAAAATCCCACGACTTGTTTACGTACATATGTACAATACTCAGATGAGAACAATCTGTGGCCTGTAACCGTGGGGTGACAAGCAGGATCTTCGATAATACAGTGGGTCAGATTATGAAAAGGAAAAGGTTCCTCGTGATCTTGATGCCATGCTCTGAGATATTGTACGAGGGGCATGTTGAGTCGTGCACCCTGGCTGAAACCGGGAATGATTTTGGATGGCATCGTGATGGATTCAATTTGATGCACGCTCTCACCGAGGGCCTCGACTGTATCGGTCGGATATCTTGCGTAGAGTCTGAAATCAAATTCATCTGTCAATTCTTTATCTTCTGGTGCCTGAATCTCACTCCAGATCGATTGTTGAATATCATCGTTTTGGGCGACGAAAAGACTCAGCTCTTGTTCGCCAACCTCGTCGACTTGATTTTCATCTTGGCGCTGTAGTGACATTCTGAACAGGTCTTGAAATAAATCAGTGGTGATTAGCTCCTCTTCGCGATCTTGTAATATTCTGGAAGACATCTTGCAATAAATGTAGGTTGGTCTTGTTTTTTTTAGATTGCTAGCTTGATGTAAGAATGTCGATCCGGTTAACTCCTAAACTGTATTCTAAAGTATCTATTTGATATTTCAAAAGTCGAATATGAAAGTTAGGGATACAGTGTTATATATATTTCTAGGGCGAGTGTTGTTTCTTAACTGTTCAGAGGATAAAATCGGGTAGAACAAAGAATACCTTCTGCGTACACATTCAACCATTATACACAACTCAAAGCCGCTCATTCTCAAGTCGTCTGTATTGTCTTGGGCTATTGAAGACTGATGAGTATCCTTGTATCATTCCCTTAACTATCAAATGGCAGGTAGTCCAAACGAAGCCAGTCATCCAAACTCTCACGAAACAGTGTCTGAACAGAGCTTCTCTCCGAAATCACTGGCTCAACTACTGTAATCAGATGCAGCCATTACGTTATTCTGTTGAAGATCCACAGGTCTTGTCTACGGAACAACAGGTATCTCTTTGCGATGTATCAAACAAACCAAGCAGTAAGGAATGTATTTCTTCATGCCTGGCTGGTTTCGATGGTCGAACGGCTAGTTTGAATCCTGTGTTGTATACCTGCGAGACCATATCTGCCAATACTTCGAAGCCTGTTCTGACGTCCTGAACATGTGTTCTACAAGGAGATCAAGGAAGAACAACGAATTTTTCTGTATATAAATACAATGCGTCTGGAAGCCATCCATTTTTTCCTTCCCAGAATATCACTCTGAACATATCGCAGAGAAGAAAATATTAACCCATCAATCATGTCAGATAACTTTGAATCAGATATGGACTCACTCTGCGAAGCTTTCGCAAAGTTGACAATAAGCGACATGTTTAGCGCCTTCTCGAGGCTCCCAGATGAACTTCAACTTATGATCTGGAAAGAGGCCATCGCACCGCCTGTTGTCCATGATGTGACTTGGTTGTTGTCCCACGAAAATGAGATTGAGATTCCCGAGGTACTTCTTGGTATCAATTGGCTGAGCCATGACGAAGCCAAGAAAGCCTACAAGAGATTGACGCGCCTTGACTGTCGAGCGATCTTCTTTAACACCCAACAAGACTCGGTTTTGTTGAAAGACTCTGTCAACTTATTTACAGCATCGCTGTTCACGGACAAGACTGTTGTCAATTCTGTCCAATGCTCTGCTAGAATTTGCGACGTTAGACCACCCTTGATCGATGTAGATGAATACTTGGAATCTGATCAAGGTGATTGGGTCGCTTTTCCATTCTGTCATCTGCAGACTTTCATAGTCCAAGACCTGCAATGTTCGCGAAAGCATCGATTGCAAGACATCGCTGAGCAAATGGTCTGTAAAGCAGGTCTCAGGAGATTTTTTGTAAAACAAAATCGTAAATATCGTAGAATTATGGTTCCCGAGATCATAATCAGAGTCCCTCCACAAGGAGAAGAGTTGTGCTACGAATGCGAGGTGTTAGATGAATGGTTGGCCATGGACCACGCGTCCAGAATCCATGCGATTGTCAGCATCATTGAAGGAAACCAAGAAACGTAGAGAATACGCCCAGCAGATTTTTCTTGCAAAACTTGTGAGGTCTTTCAAGTACACCAAGCGCTCCCGCCCCCGCCTAGGTTGTCAATCAGATAGATAGGTAACCAAAGTAGCTGTACAACAGCTAAGAAATGAAAGCAAATTCAAAGAAAATCCATTGACTAAACCGTAAAGTGTATCGTGATACTTGTGACTATATATCGTACCTATAGCTTACCTAATCAGTAAACATGTGACTGTTGCTCTCTCTTCAAACGATTGACATCAGATAGCACCGCTTGATGCATGACTTTCAACATGCCTTCCAACGTTGACCTACGTGTGCTCCATTAATGTTCAATAAGGACTAACAGGATGGCGACTAAATTCAACACATGCCGAATTACTAATATTCAGGGTCCTCAACACAACGCTTGCACCACACATAAGCTTAACCTACGCGAAATTTCGACCCACCAGTCTGAGCTTACCTACCTCTTGGCACCGTTTCTTTGATCCTCCATTGTTATCTCGTTGTTCCTTACAAACGTAACAAACCTGACCAACCAAACCATTTCAATTGCAGGAGGATAGACTGAGGGCAGAAATTAACGGTGTAATTCTGTACTATGAGTGCGGCACCCAGTATCCATCGAAGAAGAACACACCCCGCGGAAAGCCGATGACGATGAATGGTTATTCGAAGGGCAAAGAAAAGGAGAAGGACCGATATTTACCTGCGAGGAGAAGGGGAGGAGAATCGGGAAAATGGCTCGACGTGGTGGCATATGGAAGTTCTAGCGCCCTGTTGGCTTTAATTCTGAAATATGCTATCTCAGGTCAATACTGGAATTTGAACTTCTTCTTACTGGCGCTTCAGGTATGTTGGTTTGACAAAAGCTTCGTGCCTCGGGAAAATGCGCATACTGATATTGGGTTTCAATAGTCAGGAACTGCTCTCGCAGTGATATGGTTATTGAAAAGGGGCGGATATCTCAAGGAATTAGCAGGGCTAGAGTTCCAAAAATTGAAGACTTGTATGCGTTGCGCGATCTGA
Organism: Botrytis galanthina; assembly: GCA_004916875.1. Classification (NCBI taxonomy): domain Eukaryota; kingdom Fungi; phylum Ascomycota; class Leotiomycetes; order Helotiales; family Sclerotiniaceae; genus Botrytis; species Botrytis galanthina. The sequence continues at coordinate 16,719 of PQXL01000152.1, forward strand.
GCGAATTGGGGATTGCAGATGCTAATCAGAATTCTATACAGGGCTTCCTCTAGCTATACTACTCCTCGTCTCAAATTACATATCTTATAAAGCACTTCAATGCCTTTCATTACCTACGTACATACTTCTTTCCACTACGACCATTTTCACAGTCCCCTACGTCGACAGCATTCTGTTCGGGACACCGATTCCTCCGTTCGCATTTAAATCCTATCTCCTAATTTTCTCCGGCATAATAATCTCAGTCATTGCGGAAAACGCGCATGCAGAAGCAAGCTATGGAGACCGCCGACTCGAACAAACATTGGAACCTCAAGACCCTGTCATGATATTATTTCTTGGATATATATTCATGGTCATACATCTTTTATTGTACAGCACATATGAAGCATGGAAGGCAAAGATTGTGCCGAATCTCAAATTTGGTCAATGGGATAGTATGTCTTCTCTTCTTGCAAGAACTCAGGGATAGCTGACTGACATTTCTTAGTTTTCCTATATAATCATGTGCTTATATTTATCATCGCATCAGCGCTCTCCTTCCTCATCGAGGATTTCTCTGACGAAAACATGAACGATTGCTTCCCATCTTCGATACGAACATCGACTATCTGGGCCATAATCTATACCTGCTTTGGAGTCTTCCCTGTGATATTCTATTCCGCCGCAATTGTTCGGAAATCATCGTCAAGTTTCCATTCGATTGTTGAAACTTCGAGTAAAATGGCAATAGCCTTGCTAGGAATGTACATGTATTCGAATCCGATAAACGTGGGCAGTGTATCCGCTATAGTGATAGGATGCTCAGGCGGTATTTTAGGGGCGTGGTTAGAAGGAAAACAGCAGCAGGATGCGAAGGGAAAACGAGTGTTGCCTGTTTGAAGAAGAGGCTTTTGAAATAGACCGCTGTAGAAGAATTCTTTTTGACAAAATGGGAGCGGGAGCCAGGCGTTAGAGCACGGTGTTGGGTGCGGCTTGTATACTTTTAGTACAAAACCGCTGATCATATTACTTACATATTGTATAGAAATCACAAACAGAGACGATTGGAAACGGCCAGGTTACTCATATCCTCAGCGCTATGGGAGAATTTTAGTATAAAGGTCGAAGAATTGGAAGTATCAGCTAGGTATTTACTATATATGATAATGGATGTATATTTCATACCATCTACATTTGATGCCTTGCTTTATCCTATGACGATTGGACAAATATTCTTATAACTGGTATGGAGATAAATCACCGAGTCCCCAAAGAAGAAAAGAATGCTGGATTCCATTTATTGTTCGCCCACGTATGAGAACACAACTTTCAGTTAGACAATTAGTAAAAGTCCAACTTGAGTGTCTGAAGCACCTCCTCTATCCTCTTCAGTTTTCATCACATAATCACTAGTTCTCACGTCGCCGATGAAGTTAGGTTTCTTGAAACGGGCTCGAGAGATATTTTATTCATTTCCGTTCTTACTTGATGAGGGGGCTCGTTTACATGGATCGTTTCTATAAAAAAACTGGTTTGAGGTTTGAAGGTTTATGGTTAGTATGTAGTTCGCTAATGCTATTCTGTGATATTGAAAAGTACGGTCAGGAAAGGATTACTGGGAGGGTTGTACCTCTCGCTAGCTTCTGAAAGGCTTACCACTTTTCCTTCTATGCATTTTTCATTTACTTGTGAGTTCTTCCTGAGTCAGTGGGAGGTAATGAGGTTCTTGAGGTGCCAGCTGTCATTCTATTACCTTGTAATTACAATTGTATTCACGATGCAAAAGAACAACCAATATGTTCTGCTAGTCACACAGATGTGTGTATAATTTCTCCGTCTCTATATAACCGCTCCTCCACTTCAAGTATAACCAAAACGAAAATACAAAGTAACGCTGAATCCCACGAGACAACAACACACGATAGCGCAAAACATTTTCGCGGTATAGTCGATCTCAGTCCAATACGCCAATCCCAATGGTGGCGTAACAGCACTTCCATTGTTCGATTACTATCTCCTTAGATAAACTCGATGTGATAAGCGCACCAAACGCCATGGGGTATCCAAATCAAACAAACATTCATGCAACCGTACCGGGCATTTCTGCCTTACTCTCCTCCACCGGGATCTCTGTAGTAGTAGCCGCAGCTGGCTTGTCGTTCTTCAAAGCATCAACCTCGAAACTTTCCATGGGTCGCAAACCCCATCTGTTGAAGACAACAGAGTCGACTCCCCATCCAACGGCAGGTGTTGTTAACATTTTCTCGCCGGTGAATACGGCGTTGGCACCGGCCATGAAACATAAAACTTGTTGTTCTTCGCTCAATTCTCCTCTTCCGGCAGCCAGGCGTACAATGGTTTTTGGCATGACAATTCGAGCTGTTGCTACCATTCTCAACATGTTTTCAAATTCCACCTTCTTGTTTCCTTCCAGTGGAGTTCCCTTGATGGCCACCAACATGTTCACGGGAAATGATTCCGGGTGCGAAGGTAACGTAGCCACCGTCTCCAAAAGTCCAATATGATCACTCTTATTTTCACCCAACCCCAGAATTCCTCCAGTACAAACATTAATCCCCGCCTCCCTCACGTTCTTGATTGTGTTCAATCTCTCATCATAACTCCTTGTTGTAATGACTTTTGGGTAAAAATCTCTGGACGTGTCCACGTTGTGATTATAAGCAGTCAAACCTGCTTCCTTGAGTTCCTGAGCTTGCTCCGCGTCAATCATTCCAAGGGTAACGCAGACTTCCATGCCCATGCCACGAATTTCGCTGACCATTGTTTTCACATTTTTGAGATTGGTTTTACGACCGCGCATATCACGCCACGCAGCGCCCATACAGAAACGGGTGCTGCCATTGTCCTTGGCGATGCGGGCAGCAGCAAGGACGGATTCAACGGATATCATTTTGGATGCTTTGAGACCGGTTTGATAGCGTGATGATTGGGCGCAGCTGGGGATTGGAAGTTAGCATTGTGGTCTGAAGACTAACAGACAAAGATAAAAGCAAAATCAGGCTGTCAATCCATCCGCATGAACGGCGTAAAAGAAAAGGACGGTTATAACGCATATAAAGCAACATGGAACAAAAAAACTCACTAAGAACAGTCCTCCGAGCAACCACCTGTTTTAATGTTCAAAAGAGTACACATCTGAATAGCTCCAGGTATGTGAAATTTCCTATGCAAACTTCCTGCTCCCCAACATAACTCCATCAATGGCTTATCATAAATCGTCTTGATTTCTTCTCGCGTCCAGTTAGTGCGAGGTTCAGTTGCATTGAGAGCTTCTTGGTAAACATCTTTTTGAGATGTGACAGATTTCTCTGTAGCTTGAGGAGGAACAGATGATACAGTGCCGTAGCTTTTGGAGTTTACGGCTTGAAAACGGAGGGGGAGAGAAATGGAAGGGAGTTTGTAGTTGGAGCGGAGGGGACGAAAGAGGGTGGTCCGGAGGGTGGCCATGATATTGGAGTGAAGTAGAGATTTAACGTAGGTAGACACACTCTTCAACTTCTTTTATCAAGCAGGTATAGCAACGCGAATTAAAGGAAAGAAACCAAATCTCTGATAAATATCTACAACTTCCAAATCAAGCTACCGTCCAATGAATCCATCGCCATTACTACCTAATATTCATCTAAACCGCATTGTGACTCAACGAGAGACAATCAGGAAGGAGACAAGTCAAACGTCGAAACCAAGCTAAGTGAGGGGTTTATTTACACAACTCATTCATGTAACCCCAGATGATCCAGCGGGGCAGCTCAACAAATTATATATCCGGGAATTGTCCACTTATCAACTGTCTCATCTGATTGGCAGGGAAAAGCGAGAAATTCCCCGCTGTCACGACGTGAAGGTGGATCGGCCCGTGCAGAAGCTTGGGCTGAGTGATCCTTGGCATTGCCGAGGTAAGAAATGGAGAAGATCTTCCGGATATCGCATCGGCGTTTGTAGTAGCACCGAGAAGGTAAACTCTGTTGCATTGTTGGGAATTTTTTGGATAGCTGTCGTCGTTGATTGATGTTTCTTCAAATGGAAGCCAAAGTAGTGTCAAATAGTAAATTTCTTAGCAACAAGACTACAGTGCCAGTGAGAAAATACTAAGCGAGAATGAAGTACATAGTAACAATCATGTGTGAGATCCGAGGCTAAAGTTCGTAGTGAAAGTATTGGCGTTGAGACCCGAGTGACAACTGCGAGATAGCAAGTCTTGGAACTTTGATTATCCGTTGGTCCATCTTATTAATCGCCCCGTTGAAGAAGCTTGCAGGTTTCTTGGAACGTTTGAGACCTCAAGGTATTCTCCGCTCTAGAGTTGTGTTGTTCATTAGTTCTGTTTCGGAGGATAATGTTTGGTTTGAAATCTGACTCTAGATCATACTTGGTTACATCCTCGGTTTCTCTTGGTTTGCTTTGCTATATTGTGATTTTGTATTGTTGTGCGGAGATCTTAATCTAAGTTTATGATGTGGCTTTTTTATGCGGTAGACCTATAGCTTTGCTCTCTCTGTTGGAGTCTTTCCTTTAAAACTTGCACCTATATCGGCGCTATTGATTCCCTGAACATCCACTGTTGAACTAGATATTGGAGGAGAAAAGGTCTCCAAGGTTTCATCCACCTGGCGCCTCACTCGCTTTTCCATTACCTCAATCCACTCTTTAACACACTGTACCAACCCCTCAATCTCCTCAAAAGTATTACCAGCATGTAAACAGACCCTGACTCTTTCACTGCCCTTTTTGACTGTTGGACTCATTATTGCCCGCACGTTATAGCCCGCTTTCTGACAAAAGGCAGCTAGATCCTTGGGCTCAGGTGTCTGAAGAGAGAATATGGGTGTCCAGTTTAGATCCTCGATATATGGGTTGGGGTTTTGGTGCTGCGGTCTGAGGTAGAGAGAATAAGGTAATTGGGAGAGTAAAGATATGAAATGATGAGAGAGGGAACGAACATGAGATTGAAGGGGGACCGTGGAGGAGGACAAAAGAAGAGAATAAGAGGCGGCGATTAGAAGGAGAGAGGGCGTAGAGAGAGAGGTGCTATAAATGAGAGGGCGTGCGTAGTTGAGGAGATAGTGACGCGTTAATGGCGTGGTCAGGATGATAGCTATTTGTTACTTTAGTATGTTCACCGTCAGGTTGCGAGATCGAGTGTACAGTGAGAAATTCAATGAGAAGGAGAGATGAGGAACATACCACCATTTCCTGCAAGTGCTTTTCCAAAAGTATGCAACCTCGCAAATATCTTTTCCTCCAGTCCTAGTTCACAAACCAATCCCCGTCCGTTTGGTCCATAAACACCACTCGAATGTGCTTCATCTACCACAATATATCCTCTTCCTCCTTCAGCAACTCCTCCTAACCCAAAAATATCCTCGACAGTGTCTACCACAGCGCGCAGAGGACATAAGTCTCCATCCATACTATACAAACTTTCCACCGCCACGAATACATTTCTCTTTCCTCCTTCTCGTTTTAAATTATCCAAAACCCTCCGTAATTCACAAACATTGTTATGTTCAAAGACAATAAAGACCCTAGAACGTGACCCTCTCATCCCTTCATGCACACTAGCGTGGATTTGTTCATCGTAAACAATGACATCTTCTTTTTGAGGAACGCAGGCGAAAAATGCAGAATTAGCATCAAATCCCGAGTTGAAAAGAAGAGCACCAGTGCCGAGATGCGGAGAGCGATGAAAGGTAGAAATTTGAGATTCAAGATCAAGTGCGAGGGGAGAATTTCCGGTTAGAAGACGGGAACCTGTACTACCTAAAGTTGGCGGGTTTGGTTTTGAAGATGGTGATGAATCCACGCATGTTTGAGGCGATAGATGAGATCGGAGAAGCGAGAGATACTCATGATGTAGAAGTGTAGATGTGGAAAGTGAGAGGAAATCGTTAGATGAGAAGTCGATTGGTGTAAGACCAGATTTAGTTTGTATAGTAGATGGTAACGATAGATTTCGGAGCGAGGATTTCAGTGCTCGGCGTTTGAGTGCCGAGGTCATAGATTCTTCGAGTGTAGGCATTTTTGGCCTGGTATGAGATAAATGTGTGATGTATGATTAGAACTGTGGTAACATTGTACAGATGGATACATGTAAAGAGATAATATGATTTGATTCGTAAGTCATGACTTCTCGACTCGGGTCCAGTATTCAAGAATTGTTGAAGTCTTGCCGAGAGCTCGGTTTGCATTAGCTGGTGACATGCTGCTTCCAGAAACGATACATTAGCAGAATTGGTGAATGTGTGCCAGCATGGATATTTCCCGCAGATCGCATTAGCATGGTTTGAAGCTGTTGTGGAGATCATTCAGGGGTAGATGCGAATATTGGCCAATCGGATAAACATTTATTAGTCATTCATGCAAGCGACCCCACCATGCTCTATTCACCCCTCATTGTTCGGATTTCAATCAGCGATTGACTCAACTCCGAGCTTCTTTTCACTTGTTCGACTGTTTCTTTTCTCTCCCTTTGGTCAAAATGTATAAACCACCACCCTCTCTCCTTTCACGCTCGCTTCCTGTCTATCATCTAACGGCATCCAACACATCTTTGGGGAAGACTATCTTTTCAACACTTCTCTGTCGACAACTGCTCGCCAAAAAGCAAACTCCATATTATTTGAAGCCTGTTTCAACAGGACCATTGAGTGAAGCTGATGATGTACATATTGAAAAATTTGCAAAAGGATCGAAAATAGCATGTTTGTTTAGATATGGTGAAGCTGTCAGCCCGCACATAGCGGCAAGGGGCGTGAAGGTGCGTTTGGCAACTTCCATTTATAACTACGAGAGACTAAATTTTGCCTCCATTTCCCAAATTCTTATGTTCCGTGTCCGAATGGCATTGTTTGGTTTTGGCAATGGGAAAGAATATATGATCGAAGAACCTCCCTTCGCTAACTTGGAAACACGTGCAGCCGCCAAATGATCACGAGATTGTTACAGCAATCTCTGATCAAGTTAAAAAATGGACAAAAAGTAATGAAAGAAGAGGAGAAGGAATGATCATAGTGGAAGGTGCTGGTGGTGTACATTCGCCAACACCTTCTGGTACAAGTCAGGTGGATGCACTGAGACCTTTGAGGATGCCAGTATTTCTCGTTGGTGATCCAAAATTAGGCGGGATTTCTGCAACTATCAGTGCTTGGGAGAGTATGTGAACATTCCTGCTCGGATAAAATCTAAATAATGCCGCGAAATCGCTTTCAAAATGATATTGGACTAATGGTGAGATAGGTTTACATCTTAGAGGATATGACATAGAGTCCGTCTTGATATTCCAGGAAGAGAAGTACGGAAATTATGCATATCTATCTAAATACTTTCAAGAAAGAGGTGTAAACACAACAATCATCCCACCCCCGCCAAATCAACTACCAAATCTCCAGGAAGATGAAGAATCTATGTCTTCTTACTACTCGAGTGTTGCTCAATCTGGCGAGATTGAAGCTCTACTAGAAGCGTCCCATCAACGAAACATATCAAGAATTGAGGATCTGGAACAAATGGCCACAAAAGCCCACGAAAAAATCTGGTATCCATTCACTCAAATGAAGCATCTCTCAGCGGATAAAATTCTTCCTATAGATTCTGCACATGGAGATTACTTCCAAACTCTGTCAACCCAAAACAAATCCAGATCTGGAGAGTCAACCCAAGACCATCTCCTAACGCCGACATTAGATGGTTCAGGGTCTTGGTGGACACAAGGTTTGGGCCACGGAAACCCTGCCCTATCCCTAGCCGCAGCCTATGCATCAGGTCGTTATGGACACTGCATCTTCGCTTCCACCGTCCATGCACCCTCTTTGAAACTCGCTGAGCACCTCCTCACTAACCTCAAAAATCCTCGTCTTTCTCGAGTTTTCTACTCTGACAATGGTAGTACCGGCATGGAAGTCGCTGTTAAGATGGCTTTGACTGCTTCTAGTAAGCATTACAGTTGGGGAAACGATACCGAAAAAAGTAGAGAGGTGGGAATCATCGGACTAAAAGGCAGTTATCATGGAGATACTATCGGAGCTATGGATTTAAGTGAAGGAAGCGTTTATAACGAAAAAGTACATTGGTACAAAGGAAGAGGATTATGGTTCGACGTACCAAAAGTCTGGATGAAAGATGGAAAATGGGTCGTTTATGATGAAACCGGCCAAAATATCGAGGAGACATTTGATGAATTGGGAAGTGTGTTCAGTTCTCAGAGAGATAGTAGCAAGTTGAAGAAAAAGTATGAAGAACACATTCTGGCTGAACTTCGAAAGGCCAATGAACAGGGGATGAAATTCGGTGCCTTGGTTTTGGAGCCAATCATCCTTGGGGCGGGTGGCATGTTGTTCTGGTAAGTCACATATATCTAGCTCTTTCCCAAACTTCGTTCTGACACAAATTAAAGCGATCCCCTTTTCCAACGCACCCTAACAAACGTCATCCGCGACATTCCTGAACAACTACTCGGTAAAGCGAATCCTCTTCCTGAAGGCTACAAGTCCTCTTCGAACCAATGGACCGGACTTCCCGTCATCCACGACGAGGTATTCACAGGTCTCTACCGTCTCGGTCACTTCAGTCCCTCTACACTCTTACACACTCACCCAGATATATCAGTTCACGCCAAGCTACTAACCGGTGGTCTACTACCCCTTTGCACAACCGTCGCTAGCGAGAGCATCTACGAAGCATTCCTCGGCGATGAAAAAAGCGAAGCACTTCTACACGGACATAGTTACACCGGCCATGCCGTTGGTTGCGAAGTCGCACGTGTAGGTCTCGAAACCATGGACAAATTGAACAGCGATAAAAATGGCGCATGGGAGGGATTTAGAAATGACTGGAATTCCGAAGCTGGAAAGCTCGTTTCCAAGCCTGCATTAAAGATGGAACATGCAAGTGAGAATAACCAGGTCTGGAGTATATGGAGTAAATCCTTTATTAACTCGATCTCTCACCTGGAGTCGGTAGATGGGGTGATCGCTTTGGGTAGTGTATTAGCTATTACCTTCAAGGATGAGCAAGGAGGAGGTTATACGTCAAGAGTCACAGAAACAGTGAGAGAAAGTATGTTAGACGGGAAGGTAGCGGGTACAGATGGGGAATGGAATATTCATGCAAGAATACTAGGGAATGTGGTATATCTTATGGGAAGTCAAGTCATGACTCCAGAACAGGTTAAGAGTATTCAAGATAGATTGGGAGGGATACTGGGGTTGTGAGTTAAGGAGAAGCAAAGTGGAATAGGCATAGTCTACCTAAATTCACGATCGAATCAAAACTGTAAAATTCAAATAGATTGGAAAGTTTCATTGATGGCATATATATGACACTTCAGTGCTAGGTGAGATGCTGTGTCCAAATCATCATTGGTGGACAACGAATTCCTTGAATCATGTAGTGCGAGCCGAATCTCGATATCATGCGTTGAGAGCTCGCGTAGAGAAGACCGACTGAACAATTATTTAGGTCGACTCATAATATTGTGGTCATGTAGACTGTAGTGGATGTTGATATGTGGGATGCAGGACTTGAATACTAGCAGAGAATTCATGTTGTTGAAATAAGTGTGATATTGGATGAGGTGTAGAATTGACACATCACATTTTCGTTTTCCTCCCGACAAAGAACACCTAAATGATATTTAGAAATATGGTCAGGATAAGAATATCGTAAGAATGTCCAATTTTGTCTCGGATATATTCAGAGACCATTGGTAAAGAAAGAAGCATCAACATATAAGACTTTCGTATATTATGGATGTGTCTAGTCTGATGTTCGCTCAGTCAAATCAGGTTCTGGTAACCTCAAGGGTTGATTAATCAGATCTGACATCCGAGTATAACAATCCCCCCAAAAGGTCTCGATTGCAAACGAAACGCGTATCGAGCTCAATGTTCACTACGGTGCCCAAGTCCTGGCATGTGTTTTTCATCGTGGCATCACGTATTCCTATGAAATTAGTGACTTGACTATGTTCCATTCGAAAGTCAATCATTGCAGCTTTAACTGCCACTTGTGCGTTGAGTGAATGTGTCCTTATCTCAAGTTGATACATCAAGTCCAGCGAGTCCCAGCCCTGCAGGTAAATGAGAGCAGAGAAAGCGGAGTTTCTTTCATGGTAAGTATTATCATAGGAAATGTCTCTGCAGTCCTCTGCTGAAGTGACGAAGCATTTAGGAATTCGCTTCATCATTGAGATTGGAGTGGATGTTTGGAGCATCGCGGTAACTTGGAGCACTGTCCGGTAATTAGTCATTGTACTAACAAATATCACCTCAGACTCTTACCTTCCATTATTCTGTACATCTGACGACGTCCGATCCAATAGGACTGTACATCGAGTATATCCCGGCTATCATTGCACCACAGATCTGGGCAACACTTTACCCACCAATCTAGTCGAATGCTTGTGTGCAATGGATTCGTAACTCCTGGCTTGCAAAAACTGCGTACGGTAGCAGCAAACAGACCTCCAAACATTGCAATTTGTAAATAGGGAATTTCTTTACTCTCGTGCCACATTGGGCGATCCAGACGTGGCAAATGAATGAGACTCAGCGACCTGAGAATGGACTTCCGACCAATCAGGTCGCGCATCTCTTCGAGGGTCAGCTTTCCCCTCTTTTTGCAGAGCTCAAACAATCCTAAAATTCCTTCTGTTTCGAAGGATTCATGAAACTCAGTCCGATTTTCTGGTGCTGTGAAACGCAAATAGAGTCAGTATAGACTGTCAGTTATGTAGCTACGAGTCACATACTCTGAATAGCCCATTCGCCAATTTGACGCGCGACACCAGCGATGAGGAAATGAGGCTTGGGCTCGAAAACTTTCAAAGAAGAAGCAGCGGCGAGCTCAAATATCAATACAGGTAATGGAGGATGTGCAGTGTAGATGTTGTGCCTGCACGTGCCAATAATTAGTCTTCATGGTCGTCCATCTGTAAGAAATATATCCTAGGTGAAACTTACAAAGTTTTACAACTGGTCGAAAGGTGAATAAAATCTTCAATGCTGTCGAGATAGTGTGGAAGAAGCAACAAAAGGTCGATAGAGCCCTTCAAGAGCGGAAAGCCTTTGGCTTTACTCAAGTTTGCCATTGTTGATGAGACTTAAAGGAGATCTTGGAGAGTTGTTTGTTGTTTGTAGAGGAGAAGAGGAGAGATAGAGAGACGGATGATTTGTCGTGGGGGTTTTCTTAAGTATGTTACTTGTTTGATAGGTGATAGTGAATTTAATCTACCAACTAAACCTCTACGAAAGTAATCTAGTGCCAGCGGAAAACTGAGACAACTCAATGGTATGAGAATTCACTCAGCCAACCATATTTAAAATGCGAATAATGGAGTAATGAAACAACAATTATCACCCCTTAACCGACTCCGCTCCTTTGGTCACGGGAATCTGACAAAATTCTATGTGAACATGATTATCAGAGCTCTCACAGTAGTGTCATGAGCTGCGAAACTTCAAACTGAGGTCCTGTTAGAAGACTCGCATAGAAACGTAGACAACCAAAACTCCATCTAAAAACCCCTCTAATCAATCATTTCAGAATCACCTAGTTAGTATAACGGCATCTGTTATCGGCGATATGGGCAACCATAATCTGTAGTTCAGGACTGTCTTCACTAAATACCGATGACACAAGGCTCGTTTGCCAGAACTGCCTGCAGTATAATCCAAGTGGGGTACAGTGCAAATCTAGAACATCTTGTTCAATGAAGAAGAGATTGAAAATGGTATCCTTGTGCTGAATGATACATTAGAAAATAGAATCTTCTGCTATCTTATTTTGAGACATCTACGCTTTGTCACACAAGTGACTATCAATCAAAACGCTGTAGCCTCTCGACCGAGGGACCTCTATCTATCAATTCTTCGCCCACACAAACGCTCATCCAGAATCACCAAAAGCACCAAAGACTCTCATACCTCCGGCCAACGACAACTATCCCTTATCTTCCCCTGTTCCATCTTCATACTCCTCCTCACCACAGCCATCAGCCCCAATGGCACCAGAAGATCCTCTCCCAGTCCCGGCTCAGTAACTTTAACCCCATGATTATTCCACGTATACTCCCTCCTCTTCACACAAACTTCCAATCCATTGCGTCCACCATACCCAAAGCTTGCAGTTCTCATAACTTCCTCCCCGCTGCTTTTTTTACTCCAAGTATTCCAAGTTCTCCGAATCTTGTCAGTTGGGCTTCGGAAAACCCTCATGAAACTTTGATACACACAATGTTTTTCAAAGAGTCCCCACATAGGAATGTGCAGATCTAATTCGGGGAATGTAAGCTCTAGATTCTCGGCATCGGTGTCTGTCCATGTTCCATTGCGTACTTCATGAAGATTTTGAATTGCAATCCCGAAATTAGGAACTAGATGAGAGGTCTTTGTTGAGTCGTAGATTTCCCCTGGTTTGAGGCGGTCGAAAAGGACACCCCTGTAAAAAGAGGAACTGGGATCCTCGGAGTCAATGACTATAGTTCCCTCTTTCATACGCCAAGAGCGATGCAAGAGATCGAAATCCATATGTAGGGGTTCATCGCCGTAAATCCCCATGATGCGCCAGAATTGATCGAATGGCTTACTGGTCGATAAAGTAGGGCTGCGTGGAGCTGTATTATTCATTCTGGTGACGTTGAAGAGATCAATGCCAGATTTGTAGGATTCATAGTCTTTCCAGGAGGGATACGGGTATAGGCCAGGAGTTTGAGTGTAAAAATGGCTGTTGTGTAATCTTGCCTCTTTTGTTGTTCTGTTGTGAAGACCAAAGTAATCAACGGACGGCTCAGAGAGTTTGATACGTGTGTCGAAGCTATCGCATGTGCCGCTTGTTTGATACTTCCACCAAAAGCCTGGTCCGATGAGTAGTCGGCGGGTGTGTCAGTTGTAGAAAAAACAGGAAAAAACAAATTGGTACTTACGCGGTTGGAATACAAAAGACAAAAAAATTGAATATGATCCACAATATAGGAAGAACCACCCGGGTAGCGATGATTCTTATCCTTCTCCATGAGATAGAATTTGATGTAGGCACCCGTTCCGATGTACTTACATCTAAGTAGTTGCTGAAACACTTATTGATGCTACGTAGCTTGAAGCCCCAGAAAACCGAATTCAACACAAAGAGAACAACAGCAGCTACAAAACAAAGAATTTGCTCGTGCTTACGAAGCTCCCTTTCTGTGAAATGTTGGTTTTCGAATGGTGTTGTAAATCGCAGAATACGATTTACAGTCCAGATAAGTGCAAGTATATTGATTATAAGGATAGTTATAGGAGACCAGGGCTTTTTTACGAGATCGGCAATTTGACCAGCAAGTTGTTGCTTAGTGTTATTTGATCTGATAATTCGGTTTAGCTAATGAAAGGTTGCAGAAAGGAGACGACTTTGAAGTTCAGAATGACCTCATACGAAGAGATACATACGTTCCATTTTCAATCTCATGTAACATTTCATCGGCCCTTGGAGAAGGCAAAGATCTTCCATTGGCATCTACTATGTCAAGTTCTATTGATTGTCTTGGTGATTGTGAAGCTTGTGGTGTTTCTTGAAAGTGACTCGTCATATATTTTGAAAGTCTTGACATCTTGAGAAACTGCGATTTGCGAAGTCGAATTGATAATGTAAAGATGATCGTATTGATTGGTATCCAGCTCCATAAAAAATGAGATATTTATACAAGAAGTTGAGCAATTGATATAACGATTGTAAAGAGATTGATGGTCAAAAGCAGGATTCGAGGAGAATTGAAAGGATAAATAGGGATGAACAAGTGGTTAAGCGAAGGAAAGTGCGAGGATTGAGAATCTTCTAAAGATCGATGACTGAAAACAGCAAGTAGACATGGAATGAGGCCATATATTAGTACGTGGGTTAGTCCTGGCTAAACGGTATTTTGTTCTTGCTTTCCGGACTTTCCAAGTCTCTGCTTCCTTTTTACTCACTTTGGGAGGACTCGAGTATAAGAAGAGAGGTGGTAAGATTATATGCCTAATTTCCACGAGAGATAGACTTTAAGACCGTATCTGTTATAATTCTGACACTGTTATGGGACACACATATCAGGTTATTCAGTCATATAATTGCACTTTCCGTATTTATCACTGGTACTGGGTTCAAGAATGAATGGATTGATGAGAATGTGACATATCAGTATGGAAATGGAAGGAAGGATAGAATTTAGGTTAATTAGTAATTGACATGTACGAAAGCGACACTCCTTGGACTATAGCCATGGAGTAAGCGATTTTTGGTACCAGTGTAAATGTTTTGCGTTACGAAAGAGAAAGGATCATTTCAATGCGAAAGAAGATGAAAGTGATTGGCCAAAATTATTGATTGAATTATGATTGATTATTTAAGTTTCTAGGGAAAGAACGAGTAACTGTTCGCTGATTAGCGTAAAATTACTAGGACGGGGCAAAACCATAGAATGATAGGCAGAAAGCCATTTTGATGCGCTTTCGCCTCAAAAGACAAAAGATCCCGATTCTAATGTATCCATACTACTGTCTTTACTGCTGTTGCTGCTGTCAACTATTTCTCCTACAGCCCTGGCTGCGTCTCTAGCCTTCTTCTCCTCGGCTTCCTTCTTCACAACTTGCCGTAATCTTTTGACCTTCTCTTGGTAGAATTTAACAGTTGATTGTGGGAAACCAATCTCCTTGAAAAGGTCCTCTATCGACGAATCTTTGGAATCAATGTGTTTTGAAAGAAAGATCTTTAGATCTTGACGGTTGACCTTGTGAGCCCAGCTCACCAACTCAACAACCAAAGTTACCCAGTTCAAGACGGTCTCTGAATCCATACTTCCTTCGTGTGCTCGGAACTCTATAGTTCTCTTAACAGGATGCCGAAAAGGTTTGGAAAGATTTTGAAGTTTGAAAGCCATGTAGTGGAAAGAGTCATATCTATCGAACATGGCCACGACTTCATTGATGTCAGATGTACTGAAAAGGACGTCGAGTAAGTTCCCCTCGAATTTGTACACACTAAGATTGGAGCGTTTATGAAGGGACCCACAATAGCGACCATTGTTCCTTGATTTTCGAACGAGGGAGAGAATCTCAGGTTCGAAAATCCAAAGAGTTGCCATGAGATACTGGAACGGTTCAAAAGACAAGCCTTTAGTTCCATTGCCAACATGAACGTGGAGACCACATGACTGGTTGACAACAACATCGAAATGTTTCTTCAAAGCAGTTAACATTTTGTCAATATCTTTTAAAGCTTTTGGACCAAATTTCATGACTGGCGTTATTAATTCAAGCTCGAAGAACATCGAGGATCTGTCTGCATGTTTTTCTGCCTGGAATGATACGGTGGCATCTGTGCCAATGGCCCATGTATTGAACAAGTCTTGCTGATGTATTCTATTGGGATCTTTATTCGGGTTAGAAAAATGGGGAGAATCCTGATCGATATCTGCTTCCGTCAAAAGCTCAAGCCCAGTTTCAACAATCAAAGTTTCTTTGATAAGACTATAGACCTTACCTGGGCTAAGTTTCCTGTAGTCAGGGAAGGATCCTTTTTTGAAGCGAATGCCAAACTCAAATTCTACCCCAAACGTGAAATCAGTAGAGAGAAATGGTGTAGACATATTGACTAACCTTTTGATATCGCACTATTCTTGGTCGACCTTTTTGGATGATATAACACTATTGAGTGATAGGCTTACTACTGCGGTCCGCTTGGTTTGGATGTAAGTATTGGCGGTTGATGGAATGCAGTAGGTACGCGTGTAATAAATATATCAGTGAATATGAAACTTCCTAAAAGACTTATCTATCGAAATGAATTATGGGAGACTTGAGAGAACTTGTCTTTGGATGGATGGTCTGTTCTGTCCTTGTACAGGCTCTATACAACATATGCTCGACTCCTCATTCATCAAAATTTGAGAGAACAAGCAGAACAATCTTCAAGGACAAATCAAATACATGACATTGATAGATTATGACAAAGAATACCTATTTTGCCTTGTTTGTCAACAACGCCTTTGTATCAAGCGTCCATTATTACTTGACGCTGTCGCCGTAAGGTTAATCATGAGCTGATGAGTTCGAACCACCTCAAAGGCAAATAAGCTGTAGTGTCATTGTCATTTCAACAACGTCTATGTAGCAGATGCTTCATCTCCCTTCCAATACGGAACCTTGATGTTTGCATGGGTAGTACTGGTACCTGATATGAAGGCTCCTCGACGTCGAAGTTGCTTGTTTGTTCCTCCGTTTTGCAATCGATGATAATTCCAAAGCGGTCATAATTCCGTAAAAGCACGTGCCGGGAGATTTCCGTTGCACGGATCTCTCGAACAACCCCGCATTTCCCCCGCGAAGATAGTTTACTTCGTACTCTTTTCTAAACACCATCTCATACAATCAACTTTCTTTACATGGACGATAATGATAAATCATTGGCAATTGAGCCGGGTACGAGAGCGGAATGATTGCGCGGATGCATGCTCACCTGCCCGAGCTGCCTTGAGCTCGCTTATTAGATAAATGCCAATAACTTCTGATGATTCTCATGTATCAGCACTCGAATGATATGTTTTGGCATAAGATCTAGAGATAACCAAGCCAACAAACAGCCTGGAATCCACATGGATGGCTGTAGTTATTACTCCTCATGACTTTTCATTGGCCAAAAGGGCTGAACGAGTGATATTACATGCATGGTGATGACTTAGCACACGGCTGAAGAATGGATCAAAATGGAGATCATTAACTCTACTAAGGGTTAGCGTGCTCAACTGTAAACTACCAGGCACCTTTCTCTCGCCTCATTATTTCTATTGAGGCAAGTACTATATATTAGGTAAGCCTAGTTCCATTCTAGACTCAAAGTCGTTCGTATAATATTGAAGACGGTACCTCTTTTCCAAGTTCTTTTATTTAAACCTCGGTTTTTAGTAATCTCATCTCATTTTGCATTATTTCGTGTAATACTTTCTGACGTCGAACTTCATTATGGTTGTCACAGTAAAGCCAGAAGGCACCGAATATGACTATATTGTATGCGGGTATGCTCCATCTCTCAATACTCGATTCAATGAATATCTCTGATGAACGTTCTATAGAGGTGGGACGTCGGGCGCCGTTGTTGCAGCAAGATTGGCAGAGGACCCCAACAATTCTGTTCTAGTCATCGAAGCAGGAGAGCATAATTCTCTCCTCGAGAACACTATTATGGTTGGTGGATGGTAAGAGCCTTTTCTTTTCGTTCTATGAATTGAGCTCAAACATCATGAGTAGGTCACAGAATTTCGACACGGAGGCAGACTGGAATATTTCCACGGAACCAAATGCGGGGATTAACAATCGTCAAATCAAAGCCAGCCGTGGCAGGTTCCTTGGTGGATCGAGTGGAGTTAACGGTACATTGTGTATCAGAGGCACGCCACAAGACTATGACGACTGGGAAATGCCAGGATGGAGCGGAGAGGAGGTTTTTGGATATATGAAGAAGGTAGAATCACAACTTACTTGATTTTGCCTCATATTGACAGTCATATAGGCAGAGAACTTCCATAACAAAGACTGGTTTGAAGCAAATGACTCGGTACATGGTCACGATGGTTTACTGGATGTTGAGCCTCATGATCTGGTAAGTGGCATTACAGGTGATCGTTGGCACAATGAACTGATCTTTTTAGGCCCCTATATCTAATATGATTTTGGATTCAATGGCTGATCAAGGTCTTCCACTTCATCCAGATATGTTCTCAACTGGCGAGACTCCAAATGGTTGTGGCCATGCACCAAGGAGTGTGTATAAAGGAGACAGAACTACCTCGGCCAACTACTTCATCAACAAAGGATCAAACCTTGCAATAAAAACTAGCACAATTGTCGACAAAGTAATTCTCGAAAGCCATGCGTTCCCTCATGAGCTGAAAGCTGTAGCTGTAAAAGTAATTGAGAAAGATGGAACAGAGAAAGAGATCCGAGCCAAGAAAGAGGTCATCATTAGTGGAGGAGCTTATTGCTCTCCTACCATTCTTATGCGATCTGGGATTGGAGCAAAGTCCGAGCTTGAATCTCATGGTATTGATTGTCAAATTGACCTCCCTGGAGTTGGGAAGAATCTTATGGATCACATGGTAGCGACCCACTATCTCTCGGTGTTATTTCGCTAACAGGATCCCAGATTGTGTTCATGTTTTACGAAACAACCAAGCCAAATGTTACCAACGATTACCTCTTGTATCGTCCAAATGCTTTGGGTGAAGCTTACAGACAATGGAAAGAAGAAAAGCGTGGACCTCTCTCCACCTTTCCTTTTGGTGCGTTCGCATATTCTCGCCTTGATGAGCGTCTTGCTTCGGAACCAGCTTGGACTTCAGCACCACGAAGACCAGGCCGAGACCCAATGGGATTAACCAAATCACAACCAAACGTCGAATTCTTTACTACAGAATGCTACGGTGGCCCAAAACAATACACTCAATTTCCAGACGGAGAAAAATCCCATGCCTTTTCCATCATTGCTGAATTATTCGCACCTAAGAGTAGAGGTACCGTCACTTTAAAGTCCAAAGATCCAAAAGATAACCCGGTTGTCGATCACAATTACTTAAGTGAAGAGCTGGATATCGTGGTTCTCAGCGAGGCGTGCAGATATGCGAATGAGATTATTATGAAAGGGAAAGGTACCAAGGACATAGTTGAGGGAAGCTGGCCTAAAGACTTAACGCATCATGCATACACATCAAGAGAGCAATGGGTCCCTTATATCAAAGATAACGCTACAACCTGTTACCACCCTGGAGGAACAGTCAAAATGGGCAAGGCATCGGATCCAATGGCAGTTCTCGATGAAGAACTGAGAGTTAGAGGAGTCAGGAATCTTAGGGTTGCCGACACAAGTGTCATGCCACTTCTTAATCAAGGACATACTCAAATGCCTGCATATGCAATTGGTGAGAAGGCAGCAGATTTGATAAGGGGTGTCGAGGATTTAGATTTGGCGGCATTGAAGTTGGAGAGGTATGACTCAAAGCTCGATACCAATTGACTGCAAGATGATGCGAGATTGGTGAAGATCCCGGGGAGCGTGTATGAATTATGATCGTTGACGGCTTTGGCACCCTGTAGTTCTATTATATTTGGCATAATTTACTACAATATTCTCTTCCATTCAATGTTTCCCGCAGCTGCATTACGTGCTTTATTTGATTCACCAACTTACTTGATTCGTTTATTTATGGCAATTAAATCGAGGATTAAAATTGAGAGAATGTTCTTTCCGTGTGAGGCAATGTAAGTGACGCTCGTCTGAGTTTTCTCGTGAACTGTACTTTCCCGATTCTGTGTCTAAGATGGCCTCATCAGTTTCACTTAACTCATTCCATCTCTCACAATTCACCCCGATACCATACATTCAACAAATATCTCAATGATGTATATCTCTGGTTTCCATCTCTCCACTATCCTC
The DNA here is from genome assembly GCA_004916875.1 of Botrytis galanthina. Taxonomy (NCBI): domain Eukaryota; kingdom Fungi; phylum Ascomycota; class Leotiomycetes; order Helotiales; family Sclerotiniaceae; genus Botrytis; species Botrytis galanthina. The sequence continues at coordinate 36,159 of PQXL01000152.1, forward strand.
CTCATCATTCCTTTTGTAAACTTCACAATTGCCACACTCCCACCATTACACTACACGATCACTCGCCGCGGTGGTTCATTCCCTGCTCCCGATACCGCTGATCTCACCTTTCTCCAATCCACACTCGCAGATATAAATGCCAGATTCACAAATTCGGAAAGGATATTGAAAGGGAATAAAGTCGTCAGAGTTCCCAAAAGATGGCACGATGGCCAAATCACCAATACCACGAATTCGAAACCCCGATCTGGAACGCATCTCCAGCCAGGAACTTCTCTTCTCGGTGAAGTTGGAAATGATGGATCTTGGTTCACGTCACTGAAAATCGGCGAGCCGTTCCAGAATGTGGATCTTGATCTTAATATGCTGACGGCGGATTTTGCGATTGTTAGTACGCCAAGCGGAAAGGGAAGTTTCTATCTTGAAGAGAGAAGTGGAACGTATAGTGTTAGTAATGACAATGAAGAGGGAAAGGGGATGAATTTTCCGGGCTGTAGGTGTGGGAAGGATGTAGTAGGATTACCGTTGGGGTTTGACATGCTTGCTGGTTTGAAAGGGGATAGGTATATACCGGTTAATTTTGCACACTGTAGACCGCAGAAACAGTGGGTCGGTAGTTTAGGGAAGAGTGGCGCAATTCTTGGATTGGCTATGGGAGGGGGGTTGGGACAAGTTGGGGGTTGGAAGGGAGGATTGTTGGGGCAGATTGTTAAGAGTGGAATTGTTGATACTGAGGTCTGGAGCTTGATGCTGATTAATGGACATGAAGGGGTGTTTAGTGTGGGAGGATCCTCGGTCAAGGTAGTTAGAGAGGTCGAAGAATTGATCGAGAAGGAGTTGGAGAAACTCAAAGCAGGCGAGGGAGGTGAATTCCAAGCTCAAAATGATGAATTGAAGAGGGATGTAGATGACTTCCAATCTGGAAACGATGAACTCAAGAATGTGGACGGACTGGGACTACAGTCCGAACGCGATGAGTTTGAAAGAAATTCAGAGATAGGATTGATGAAGAGAGGTGAACTTTCATCGGAGAACAATGATTTGACTTGGAAATCGAATGATGAAAGTGTTTGGGAATGGAGTAAAGTTCGAGGTGCAGACGGATGGTGGGAAATTCTCATGAAAGGAATCTGGGTTGATGGAAATAAAGTTATTCAGAACAAACCGATAGTATTGGATGTAAGCCCGAATACTTTACCTCCCATTTACCTCCCATTTACCTCCCCGTTCCGTATTCTTCAAAACCGGCTAACATCTCAAGGTCAATACTCCCTACATAATCGGTCCACCACATCAAGTCCGCAATCTTTACTCTTCCATATCCGGCTCTCGTCAACTTCCACCACCTTATGATCAGTTCCATGCCTACCCGTGTTTCAACCCACCTCACTTACTACTCGAATTTGGCAATTTGAGAGTCAAGGTATTGGATGGCAAGAGGGACGAAGGAGGGTTTACACCTGGAGGAAGATTCAGTTTGGGGAGGATGGAGAGAGGTAGTGGGTATTGTGTGGGAATTGTAGTAGAGGGCAGATTTGGTAATATAGATGGCCAAAGTGGAGTAGTTGAAAACGATGGTGTGGATGGAAATGGAATGGAAGACGTGTGGATTTTTGGCGAACCGTTGTTCCGAGATGTACAGGTTGCCTTCGATGTAAGTTTCTTGAAAACTCGATTTCTTTTGGGCTGGATACTGATTTTCTGTGCATAGTGGAAAGAGAAAAGAGTTGGCATGCAACGACTTTGAGTCTCACTATGACAATGGCAATACTATCTGATCCTCATCGATTTCAAGCAATATTAATCTCGATTAACATATTTATTCAACATGGGATCTTCACCCGGGAGAAACTGGATATTTATATCAAGCAGTAGTGGAAATTTTGAAAGATTATTGGCACGGTGAAGTGAGATTACATAGTATCATGGGACCTGCACGTGATATGTACCACTGCCCCACCTTTCTTCATCCGCGACAACACAGGGCAGGCGCGACAGGTGATTAAAGCGATGTTTCCAATGTCGAGAAAGACATGATACATGTTTTGCCAAAGTAAATGCCTTGAAGCATATATAGAGTGACATCGTCATTCTCTCAAATTCGACGACCCTGCTCTTGAAACGTTACAATGTGAACTCTTTCAGGCAGCTGAACTGTACTGGAGCCAGAGTCGAGGTAGGGCTGAAATGTAAGTGCATACAAGCCAAGAGCCACTGTGGTGGAATATCTACCAATCAACTTTGTCGTGGCAGGATATATTTTCTTTCCCCTTACACAATGCTTTTGAAAGGTGCACAGCCTTTCTCCTCAAGTCCGGTCATGGCCGGGCTGATGTCAGACGAATTCTCAACATATTATGAGTAGCTTATGTGCCAGTCTTTGGTCAATTGTTCATTTGCGATTCTTGAATTGAGTCTTCTTTCTTTTGCGCGTGCCAAGTTTATTATGATAGGAATGTCGCAATCTCAGATTGAGCTATTGGAAGGACCGGCTTTGACACCTCCACTGGGTGTTACCTCGAATTTTGATAATCCTTATTCCCTTCGACCAGCAGCCGATGCGGTAAAGATAGTGACTACTATTCTAGCTACCCTGGCTATTTTCATACGTGTGTACACTAAGTGGAGGATTATTCGAGAGGTACATTTGGAAGATTGTATGTATTATGGCATATGACTGTTGGAATTCGGCGCTGACTTGCTCAGATATTGCGGTTGCAGCATGGGTACTTGATTCTTTCTCTAGATACTCTGTCAGGTGCTGAGTAGTAAACTACAGTGCGGTTATATTGTGTTTAATGTAACAACCGGGTTTGATCCCAATGTCTTTGGACGACATCAATGGGATATTAGATTGAAGGATTACCAAATATTTCTCTATGTATGTATACTATATCTTGTCGTTTGATAGAAGCTCATAGTGATTAGGGTACCTACATTACATCGATATCATTCGGTCTTGCCATAATGTCAATCAAGATCTCAATACTGCTACAATACATCCGGCTTTTTACTGCAGGGACACGAGATTTAATGTTCTGGAGCTGTCATGCACTTATGTGGATAACCATCGTATTCTATACGATTCTCTTGTTCATGACAATCTTCATTTGCACCCCTATACCAAAGTTCTGGAACGTACTGGATACCACAGGTCACTGCCTCGATGTGAACTACCTATTTCTTGCAACGGGGACGGCGAACACCATAACCGATTTTCTTATTATTTTGCTTCCGCAACCCATCATTTGGAAGCTCCAGATGAGTTTCAAGGAACACGTTGGCGTCTCCGCCGTTTTTTCAACAGGACTTTTGTGAGTACATACTAGTACATGAATATCCCCACTTATTGATTTATCTCCAGGGCTTGCATAGCATCCATGGCGCGACTATTCGTTTCCCTGAAACTTTTGAAAAATCCTGACTCTACCTGGTACACTAGTATCATGTGTATTCCCTCATATGTTGAGCTCGGAGCTGGTATCATCACAAGTTGTCTACCGACTTTACCGAAATTCTTTAAAACAATGTCGCAGATACCCCAAGTTTCAAGGATGTGTAGTTTTTTCTCTTCGCTCTCGAAGTCTTCTAATTCCTCTGTCGAGTCGAAAGAGTCGAAAGAGAGGAGTGGTAATTCTTCCTGGAATCAACATCGCAGGATGCCTTCGGGATCAAGGCGTGAGGGGAGGGGTTCAGAAAGCTACGATGTTTTGGAGGAGTGGGAGGGACATGGTGCTGCTTTTTCGACGGTCAGCTTGGGGAATTCAGCGACGGCTATAGGGATGAGAAATGAAGGGGGTAATTCGCAGATGAAGTGTGTTGATGAGGAACGAGGAATTTTGAGATCGGTGCAGATTTCTATTGTTCGTCAGGGTCCTTTGAGTGCTGAAGGGAGAAATACTCCTATGGTTTAAGCGATTTCGTGAAAGGCGTTACGATGGAAAGATATGGGGGATTGGGACGATGGGAATTATATATGGGATATGAGATTTTGGCAGGGATACCATCTACAGACATGGGAAACATATGCTGTGGACTATTTGAAATCATACTTTTACAGGTAAAAGTGGCTCATCATCACAAAACGAATTATGAAGCAAAAATTTCAAAACATTCAGTATCATATCTCGAACTTGAACATATTTCTTTCAGAAAGTTTGTCAAACTAACTTCAAATCTATCATGATCCAAATCATAGGATCGTCTACTCCTCGTTTATTGAAAGTCATTATGAACTGCGTCTGTTGAAAAAAGCAAAAAAAAAATGCTATCAAGAAAACATTGCACCGGCAACACTTTACGATGCCAGCCCCGTCTCCTCAGAGCTGGTAAATCGATCTTAGGAGACAAGAATCTTTAGCATCTACTCGACAGTCTGCCAACTCGATCTCAATTCGACTCTATGATGTGAATTTAGTGGGAAAAGTAGAGTATTCCTGAAAATGTAAATACTCCTACTTTTCTTGATATGAAGTATGGTTCGTATGGATCTTCTCCAAAATTCAATCTTGCAGCGGCTAGACTTCAGGCTGGGGAGGAGTCTGTTGTGATGTTATGATGAAATTACTCCAATATAACAAAGTCTATAGATGAATTCATATTCATGCTTGTGCTCTTGGCAGATTTGAGTTGACGATGTGGAAGGCATGCCTCTTCTCATCCAAAAGACAAGGACTTTCATGCAAAGCACTTTTTTTGTACTGTGTTTTACACATTCAATATTTCTTTCATCAATAAGCTTTTATATACACTATTCCGCAATAATTAAGAGCCTTCCCATGACATCCGAGTAGTCCAAGAAAGGAAGGTAGCTGGAAACTACCTAGAACATCTGAATAGGCAATCCCAAAGCTTTCCGGGGTCTCTAAAAAATTGCCTTACGCGAGTCCTGCGCCATTGTAGTCTATAGATCGACCAGAGCAGTCTGTGTTTACGCAGCAGAAGAGTTTGTGATACCTTTATCCATTAATAACACTCCATGGCAGCAATGCCACCAACAAGGAAAAAGCGATCGCTTGGGATCCGATCACACAGCGATCGCATCAATTCCAATTCTATTCTCCATTCGCTTTTCCAAGGCAGTACGTTCAATGTCTCCAGGCGTTGTCAGGAAGTCAAGATCGGGATAAAGATTCGCTTCACCGGCTGGTGATCGTTCGGAAGGATAACTTGAATACTGAGATTCCTTGGTTATTATATCTAACTTCCTGAACCGGGTATAACGCAACCAGGAAGATATAGCCGCACCCGTTTTGGCGAAATGTTGGTGGTGTCTGCGGAAAAAAAGGAGTAAAGACGGAAAACAGCATATTATAACGCCGCTGAACAATTCGACTAATCTGTTTCATCATCAGTATTTTGGAATCAAGGTGGAACACTCCGAAAGTTCGACGCACATCGCGATGACAACGGGTGCACCTCTCCATGACGTATCATTATTCCGAATCAGAATTACGCGATATATGAGACTCAAAAGGGAGCCAATGCAAGCGCTATCGGAATAATGTTAGCAAAGCTAGGGCTTTCATATTGACACGAAGTTATTCGGACTTACATCAATCCCACAGCAAATCCCACCATCACAAGTATCTTCTTTCTTGTCGGTATGTGCAGATTACTCACCGCAAAAAGTGGCAAGATAAAAAGGTAAATATCGATTCCTAACGAAATGGCAGCCATTGGAATGCCCACCTTAAGGAACATATCTTGTCGGTCGGAAAAGTATATCGTTTTGAATGTTTCACTACCAAAGGGCGTCGAGAGGTAGAATAAGAGGATGGTGCCGGATAGGTAGAAAGCGGAGCAAAATGTTGCACCGATGTAGACGCAAATTTTCATCCAGCGTAAAGCCTCAAATATCCCAAGGTACATAAGAAATATAGAGAGCTTCACGAAGCCAAAGGCAGGCATGATGAGAATGGCAAGTATGTATAATGCCTGATCATATAAGTAACAAGTTCAGGGAAGATTCATGAATGGGGATAAAATAAAATAAGACTTGCCACTGTGTTTCTTTTCCTGAATAAAGACAATAACGAAATGTCCCAGCTATGCATTCCAACGGTGCCGTCAGGGCTAACAACTATGCAAGCATCAGTGATTTGTTTGCCAAACAGAAACATCGCTGTACCTATTATAGCTGCGACATATAACATTACAACAAGAAGCTATTGGCAAATAAACTTTTAGATTGTTGTATGAAGGCTATTGGTAGAATTTTACCTACGAAACCGACCAGTAGAAAGACTATAACTCAATCAGTTTCTCGAATATTCATGAACAGGCCAGGCAGATATTGACTAACAATCGCTCCAAGTGATCCTTCGTCGAATTATCATACTCGTATACATCCGGATGGTAAAACATATTGTCATTATAACGGCTAAGATAGCATTGACAGTTATAAGAATATAGCCACGGCGTGCTGGATCATCAGAAAGGGCCGTTATCCCGGCTGGTGCGGCCCCAGTCGGAATAGTCGCAAGGACCTCAGGAGGTAGATTCAAAATGATAGAAGCATTCATATTGGTATTTGCAAAGAATGTAAAGCTTTGATGAATTCTCAGGCCCCTATAACTGAATCGCACAATTAAAAAGAAGCCAAGAAGTATTAATGAGACGAGCGGAGGATACCTCTACTTAGATACCCAAACCATTACAAGAGCACCTAGTAGGTCTTGCAGATATGAACAAAGATTTTTACGCGGCAAATACCACAATGATTAATTTACAGATGACTTCCATACTTTCTTGAAAAAAGTTTCTGAAAGCAATGAAGGGCCTGTGGAAACCTCTTCCACTGACACAATTTCCATTTTGTTTTTCGATGTGCGGCTGATGCAACGAATCCCATACTTTCAAAGCAAAAACTCTTACAAAACAACGATGGTCTCACGGAGATCTCCATAATCAAACACTCCCAATAATAATGATATCAACGACTAGCATAGGCCAAGCATGTCACTCAACTAGAAGCTTAACATTTTCTCAAAAAAGAACAATGCTCAAAAAAATCCTCTTTGTCCTCATGTCCTCCTTCCATAGCTTGGATATGCGGCACTAGCCGTGATATTCTCTGCATCGATAGCTAGGTAATTCAATTTAAGTCATGCAACCACTGCGACTGTCTAGATAAATTCAAACTATCCGCGTAGAGGTCAATTCTGGCTGGATCCTAACTCCAACGATACACGCCGCAACTCGCGACACATCCTATTAGAAAAAAAATTCACTCTTTGTCTCTCACCAGTAAATCTTCACTCCTTCAAAACTTCGAGTTATCAGTATCTCACAAGAACTCGATAACTTCAAATGCCAATCCAAGTATCTTGCCACACCTCAATTGCATGCAAAAGATCCAAACACCCCAAAGTGAATGACATTTTCGCACTCAAGATAGAATCAATCATAATTAGCGTGTAAACTAGCACTAGCGTGGATGTAACACGTGCTTTGATCAATGACATTGAAAATCCCCCGCGGTGATTGCCGTTCTTGAATCTAACTCCGATTCTCTCTTGGGTCACTTACCGAATTCTCCTAATAACACATAATCCAACTGTAAAGAGCAGGAGATTCTAGATCTTGATCGAAATCACACTCCGTATACACCCATACTCTTGAATTCTTCTACGTAAAAACTTCTTTTTTTTATAACCGCATTAGTTAAAAATGATATATACACAATCAAATCACCAAGAAAGGGTGTCAGACCGAAGAAAAAGCAGTCCACAGCGCCTCCCTAAACCCAAATCTATTATGAAAAGAAGCCAACTCCAACCTGAATATCATCATACATGCCTTAAAAATACACCAGACTAACAATTATCCATTCGACAGGGCTTCTTGTATAGCTTCTCCTTCTTCGGGCGTAACCAACATCTCTAACATTTCTAATGCGCACCCAGGGATATCTGGATCAATACCTGACTCGAAAACTAGATCATCCTCTGAGAAATTTAGTCTAGCCAGACAAAGAAGATACTTCTGTGACACGCCGCGAATGACTGATAACTTTTTTTGCATATCAAATTCATATCGAGTGACCAGGTGAAATAAAAGACGAGTTGCAAGACTAATGAGACGGGCACTGGAGATCGTTAGTGATGTAGTCGCAAAAATTGAAGAACCTCGTACCTATCCTCACGACCCGGTTTATGGTCATATAAGCCATCTAATTCATCGCTTATTAAACTGATAAGTCTACCGATCGCTGTTGGATGGGAAGCAAGTGCATTTCCAGCATAGGGCGATCGAGTCATACCAGTCATTAAGGATATAATCTGAAGGCGTAATTTAAGGACATCATCAGGATCAGCTTTAGCCGCACTCATAGGTAGGCAAGGTACCTCGAATAGTGGGTATGTAAGACGTTCGATAATATGGCCAGCGTTTGCGGATGGTATAAACCTTGGATTCTCGACTGAATTGCTACCGAAAGTATTTTTCAGAACACCAGTTGACAAAATTCGCAGCATCCACTCGAAATCTGCTGGTGGTTGATTTTGACTAAGCATAAGGAGAACAAAATCCCATCTCATCAATTTCCAAAATCTGGTTATATGGTCTTGTTCAGGAACGCAGCCCAGTGCAGCAAGATGAGTGAGAGCTAAGCAAGCAGATACATCAATATCTTTATCATAAGGATCGCAAGGCTCGCCTTTGAAACGAGGAATTGCGACAAGATCAGCTGTTTTCTGCACCAGGGGAATGAGTTGATCAATGATATGCGGTGCAATCGAGAGCGTTTTTAACTCCAGTGCAAAGGTGAGAATGTCAACAAATAAATAAATGGGAGTGTAACATTTTTCATCCATGCACTTAGACCATAATTGTATTAGGGACAAGCAAAACTCGGCCGGTACTTCGGAGATCGGCTTTTTCATACCAATCCTGGGCATTTCTCCAAGAATCAGGGACGAAAAAGATTCATTTGGGGATGATGGTAGAGAATGCTTGCCAAATGCTTCTAGAGTCCTCAAGTGATCACGGTTGGGTCGGTGATCTAGCATGGCCGCAAGAAAATCCGATCGGTCATCCTGTAGAACAAGTCTCTCTAATATTGATTCATCCAACAATGGAGCCTTCTGTGGTTGGGACAGTAGATCTGGAACAGGCAGAATATCTAAAGCACTAGCTGAAGGGCTGTCATTAGCTTTGCGTTTCCGCTTTGCTGCTCTCGAAGGCGTGCCAGGTTGCCGTTTTTGAAATTTCGATGGGGATATCTTGCTAGGAGAAAGGAGCTCAATCTCATCATCATCAAACCCGTCCCTAAATGGCATTGGCTTTGTCTTCTTCGGGGTCATAACCTGTGCATCCTTAGAATTTTTTGCTTTATTTAATCTTTTAACTCTTTCGGTCTCTTCGAATAAATCTTGCTTCGTGAAATCACGCTCGATTGTAGCATTTCTCGCGGCAATTTCAGCCGCTTCCCTATCTTTTTGTAGTTTTGTTAACTGTTCCGCGTGTAACTTCTCTTTCGCTGCTTGTGTGCGTTCATATTCCTTTTCTGATTTGTCTATTTTGCCACGTAGAATTGAGATTTCGCCATTTTTTGATAGAGTCTCTTGCTCGAGAGCTTTATTTTTTTGTTGTAACTGGAGAGTAGTCAGTGACCTTATTCAAGATGATAATTTGCGACCAAAAATTACCTCCTGCACTAGTTTTCTAAGTGCCTCATTGTCGCCGTCCGCTACTGATTGAGTCGCCTGCCGAGAAAGGTTTGAGTTCTCTCGTGAAATTGGATTTGAAAATAGCTGTGGCGAGTGATCTGGTGGCCGAGGACGAGCAGGCCCAATGTCATTTTTTGACCTGTTCACAACGTCTGCATCTCCATATAGTTGCCTATGAAACTGTTCGTGTCGAACGGCTTGATCGACATTGTTTCGAGGTATATATGGCACAACCGCAGGGGCACTTCTGGCTTCATCTATAACGACCGCATCATCCAAGTCATCGTCGTCAAACTCATCCCCGTAATCAGAAGAAGGAGGGGCTTTAATCTGGGCTTGGGTAAATGCTATAGCATTATTTTCGAGTTCGTCTAGGGCATCTGCTGGTATATCATTGAGAAAATCATCATCGGAGAAGTTGTTCTCTCCATGTTCGTGAGGAGCCATTCCATCCCTGTAGTTATTAAACTATTTGAAAACATTGATGTGGCAATTATTTGTAGGTGTTTTATCGATCCAAATGTTGAACTCGAATTAATATTACTTGAATGCAGCCACAGCCTTGCGACTTTCTGCCACCGCCTTTCGGAGATCGGAACTAAATTATCCATCTGCGCACTTAATTGTGGAGCAGCAGCAATTTCTTTGAAATGCTGCTTTTCTATTTTGCTAGTACGAGTACCGATGCCATAGATACTCGTAGATCAACAATAAAAGTACCTGGTAATAACACGAGTATTGATAGGTATTATTGATGTTTGCATGAAGTGAATCTCCTTTAATAAATTGGACTACTAGAATAATAAATCGCTTCCCAATCCATTGTGAAATTATTGAACTTTTTTTTCTTGCTTTCCTTCACTAGAATCAGGCTTCGATTAACGCGAATATCACAAGCAAACACTCTGATTTTCCAGGGTTTTTTGGCTGACGTAGGAGCGAAGAGGAGCCACAACTTCCTATCACTCCCCCCAAAAAAAGTACACCCACTTCAGGACCACCCCATTCTCAACTAATTTCACGAAGCTGACCATACCATTTTGATTCTGCTTTCGGCGCAGTCCTATTTCAAGCATAACTTATCTTTATGAATGTGGAGTGGTGGAACTAGAAGACACTCTTGACGCATCCGGGATTTGGCGACACGGATAATTGAAAGGACGAAGAGGAAAATCGCACCGCCAAGACCTCTTTAGAATTTGCAAACTCGTACTTCTTGAGCTCTGCAAAAATGACAAAACCAAGGGGAATCAAGTTCAACCATCGAAATGGTCGCGCCGGTAGTGATGGTCGCAGAAGCAGTTTCTCAGATATCAGCGAGGCCGCCTCGGAGCCAAGCTCTCCAAAGATCTCAAAGACAGATGGTGCAAGCGATGAGAAAAACCAGGAGGTGAGATATGCGCCTGTACTACTATCTTGGGGCGCTGGCTAATGACTTTGGGCCGCAGAGCAATGTAGTTGTGCCGTCAGACTACGAGAAGAAGAAGCAGACATTTATTACACGATCAATATGGACATTTGTGATGATTGGGGGGTTCTTTGCATCCATGTTCATGGGGCACATATACATCATTGCGATTGTCACCGCAGTACAAATAATATCGTTCAAGGAAGTCATTGCGATTGCAAACGTTCCCAGCCGAGCTCGTCGATTGCGTTTCACCAAAGCGTTGAATTGGTATTGGTTGGCGACGACGATGTACTTCTTATATGGCGAGAGTGTGATTTACTATTTCAAGCACATTGTATTGGTTGATAAAGTCTTGCTGCCCTTTGCGACACATCACAGATTCATCAGCTTTATGCTTTATACTATTGGTAAGGAAAATATCTTGGGAGAAAGAAATCGGGCAATGCTGACACTGTGAAGGTTTTGTGTTTTTCGTCGCTTCTCTCCAAGCGGGACACTATAAGTTCCAGTTTACCCAATTTGCCTGGACTCACATGGCACTTTACCTTATTGTGGTTCAAGCCCATTTCATCATGAACAACGTTTTTGAGGGAATGATTTGGTTCTTCCTACCAGTATCTCTCGTCATCTGCAATGACATATTTGCTTACATCTGTGGTATCACATTCGGTCGAACGCAGCTCATTAAACTCTCACCCAAGAAAACCGTGGAAGGATTTGTTGGTGCCTGGATTCTGACAATCATTTTTGGTGTCGGTATGACTAATGTCCTCATGCGATACAAATATTTTATTTGCCCAGTAAATGTAAGTTTAGTCTTCAATCAGAAAGTTGTACGGCCACTAATCCCGACAGGATCTTGGTGCCAATCTCTGGACTGGCCTTGAGTGTACTCCAAACCCAGTTTTCTTGCCCCATACCTATCAACTCCCCATCTGGTTTCCGGTCTGGAAATCCTTCTCCATGGCACCCATGCAGGGTCATATTCTTGTCTTTGGCACCTTTGCATCACTCATTGCACCATTTGGCGGATTCTTTGCTTCTGGACTCAAAAGGACTTTCAAAATCAAGGATTTCGGCGACTCGATTCCTGGGCACGGTGGAATTACTGATCGCATGGATTGTCAATTTATCATGGGCTTCTTCGCCTACGTCTATTTCCACAGCTTTATTGCTATCTACAAAGTCTCACTTGGGGGTGTCATCGAAACAGTGATCAACGGTTTGACACCAGAAGAACAAATGGAGCTAGTCAAAGGAATTAGCAAGCATCTTTACAACCAAGGAGTCATTGCCGAGGGGGTAAGTCTATCTAAACTTCAGCACTTTCACTTACTGACATATTACAGGTATTGGATTGTCTTAACGTGGTTGTGAGCAAGATATAATGTGCTTCACAAATCATGAACTTCCTTCGATAGAAATCACTTTCTTCCATTACGAATGATGAGTTTTAACAAAGTTTTGCCAAGGTGCATGGAGAATCTTCACACGTGTATAATATCCTTTTAATTCTCGGTGCATACATATCCATGTTTTGGATTCTCTATTTGGTGTATACGAACGATGGTTCATGGTCGTAGGGATTCGGTAGGAATGGTGAGCCTAGCTCTTCCTGTGTCATTATCAGATGGGGAAGGTAGTTAATCTGTTGAAATTGACGAGTAAGCCGAATGCATAGCGTTGGTTATAAAAGTGTTTATGTAGATGGATGGAACGAGTGTATTGAACTACATTTTTTACTAGCGAGAATGATACCTTTGTAAACAAAATTTCTGGAATGCTGATGTGTGAATTCTGTCTATCTTGTGATGCTTACTTTTCCAAAGGGAAATCCCGATCAAGTGAGACGGAGAGATGCAGACAATTTGTTGACTGAGAAATTTCGCGGGCGATTTCAGAATACGATGATCAGGACTCGGTCATGTGAAAGAAACTAGTCTCATTAGATATCTCTAAAGACCTTGCTCTACAAAGTGTCGTCAACTGAAGTCTACCTGGTTAGGTAGAGCTTCAAAGTCAATTTCTCCTTACGACTGCGCAGTCGCATGGAAAGTAGTGTTCTAGTATAGTGCTCCAAATGAACAAGCAACGCCGCAACTGAGTGATTGTGAGCACACGTACAACAATTCAACAGATGATTCAAAGAGGTAGCTCCATGAGGCCCGCATCTAGAAATCCCTAGTCAAGCAATGATGAACAAACCGCCCGCATGCAATAAGAGATTTTTCAATGCATTGAGAATTTCCGTTGTTTGTGTTTCCACAGGGTAGGATTTTGCAGGGAATTACCCTAAGTTGAGCAACTTTAGTCTGGACTGTGATACTCATTGTCATTCATACTCACCATAGCTCTGGTTCAGCCATTGGTGAAGCGTTCACGTATGCCGTTTCGGATATTTTTGGGTTGAATAATAAGGCAATTATATATATACACAAGCGCTTTGTATCATAATCTAGCATCTATACTTTCTCGGTCATTCTTAGTCTCAGGATCCATCTTAGTTTCATCCTCAGCCTGTTCTTTGAAAGGGACCCACAGCTTTTCGACCTAAAAGAGACTGTTAGTTTCTCATACCATAAATCAAATTGAGATGAAGCCAAAATCAAAATCACTCACCGCATCCGAAACCCGATATCCCAACAGCCATGGCGCAAGCCCCTTATCTCTCCATGCCAATGCCTCTCCCTCTTCTTGCTGTCGCATCTTCCGATCTCTTTCGATCTGCTCGGGACCATCTGGAAGATGGTAGAGGTATTGTTGGGTGTTTCCTCGCTCGACGACGGCTTGGGTGCGTGGTGCGCGTAGGGCTTGATAGATGGGGAGGGTATGCTGGAGGAAAGATGATTTGAGGTTGGATGTAGTAGAAAGAGTGGACGAGGAGTTGGGATAGTGGGAGAGAAGCTCGCCGAGGACAGCGGCGTCTTCGAGTGACATTCCTGCGCTGTAGAGGGGTTAGATTTTCGATAGCGATAGAAAATGAGATGGGGTGACGAAATAACGATTGAGTGTTTGAATTTCAGATCATGCATGAAAGAATTTTCGAAGGGTAGGTTAGATGAGTTTCTCAATACTTCAAGTGATCATTGCAAATGGACTAAATTTGCAAGAACATAATTCCAAAGAATTATGGCAATACCGAGAATTAGAAAAGGAAAAAGCGAAAATACCCAGAAGCAAGATAAGGAAGCGTAGCATGAACCGCATCTCCAAGAAGAGTGAAATGACCGGAGGGGTGGCTCCAGTTATCGAGACCAGGGCGAGTGCAAAGGCGCCATTTATACACAGACTCACACATGCCGAGCAATTTTGAAATTCTGAGCCAAAGTCAATGGATGAAGCATCACCAAGGGCAATATCTTGGGAGAAGCAGGTAATTACCTTGGGTCCCAATCTTTGAATAGTGCACGCATCTCCTCCACATTGCCCTCCAAGGTTGTGGCACCAGCTGGCATATCGTCTGGAACGAGAAGAACCATATTGAACAGTTCGCCGCCTCGAAGGACATAGTTCACTAGTACACATGTCAATTCAACGGCATCCTAGCAAAATTCGAGATGGAACAGAGGAAGATGTTTACCAGCATGCATATCTGGACCCATCCAATAATTCACTTGCGGGTTCTTTACAAAATCCGCCAATTCTTCGTCAGCTAACATATCCTTAGTAGATAATAACAATCTGTAAGCCAAATCTCCCGTCAAATGTGGCTCGTCTTCTCGCCCTAGCATTACTTCTCGCAATTTACTGAATATACCATCCGCACCAACCACTAGATCCGCGGTCAAATCATCCTCCTTTTCCTCCTCTCTCTCCTCGCTTCTGCGTTTTTCAATAACAACTCTGGCCCCCTTCTCTAGGATCTCCACGTCTACAACTCTCATTCCTACTTTCACCTTAGCTCCTAACTCCAATGCCCGTTCATACAATCCTCTATGTAGATTCGCGCGATGAAAGTCCCAATACACGGAGCCCGGGTATTGTGCCGCACTCTCCCTAAAATCCATCGACGAAATTAAGTTGCCCTTCCACGAAATCATGTTGACTTTAGTTGGAGAAGTACTGTGAGCAGAGAGGTACGGGAGCAATCCCCAGTCACGGAGGATGAGAGATGTTGGAGGAAGAACTTGGATGCCAGCACCCACCTGTGAGCCCCAAGTAAGAAGTTAGTTAACTGATGGTTTGTTTGGGGTACGGAATAGCATTTTTGGGACGGGGGGAATTAGAATGTACCTCTCCGATTTCCTGGGCAGATTCGAGGACGGTAACTGAATGACCGGCGAGAGATATGGCAATTGCAGCGCCTAAACCACCGAGACCAGCGCCGACTATTATCACCTTGCTTTATGTTTAGTACTAATGACAGATACTGAAATATAGGAGTCAGAATGGAAATCACCTTCAGCTTGTTCTCTTCATTGCGGATGATTTTCTCTTTCACTGGAGCTGAGGGAGACATAATGGTACTTAAAATATATGAATCTAACTCTGTAGTGTACAGTGACAAAACAACAACAAAACAACCAAAGCAATATCTAAGAATCAAATATCAAATATATATTCTAATATTGAAGCACTGATATTCAACGAACCTCAACGGAATTCCATAATCAAGTATCTGGAAATTCCAGAAAAGATAAGATTCACGATAATGTCTCAAGGACTTCTCTAGTATCATCAAGATATGCACAATCAATTCACCGATAAGTTGCATCGTAGCACAAGCTCACCAATGATCAAGGCATCTGTACCCCGCCTATCCGATCGCCACAGCGCCCAATTCATTCATTAGTGGCGTTGCCCCTCACACGCGCAGGACGCCTCTTGATTGGGCAAGAACACCGGAAATACCATGTGTTGGCATTACATGATGCACAATGCCGAAGCTCGACTCTTGCAAAATTGATAGGTGATAATGGACTCGGCGCTAAATTAGACAATCTTCCTATCTGGGGAACTTGACAAGGACTTGATTTTGAGGTAGTACATTTGGGTCGTCGTTTGCTATGTCTCTTTAAGCCTATGATTAACGGAGGTATCTCGATTAAATTGATTCATCGAATCCTAATATTGTCAAAGGTATTTCTGAATAGATCGATACGACATTGCTGAGTACCATGGATATTGTAAATCAGGTGACTGTTATCGGAGCAGGCCCAGCAGGTCTCATGCTAGCGTGAGTGAGTCCGGTAATTCCCCCTATGTGCACATCACTGACACAGCAAAGTTGTACTCTTGTACGCTACGGAATTCAGGTTACTATTCTCGATGACAGACCTTCTTCAACTGCAACTGGCCGAGCCGATGGCCTGCAACCTAAAACCATTGAGACGCTCAAACAACTCGGTCTTGCGGATTCTTTACTTGAGAGAGGTGTCAAGGTGTATGATATCTGTTACTGGGCAAGTACTTTATGGTCAAGTCTCTGATTGGGCAAAGAAAAATTAACAATGTGTAGAAATCCACAGTGAACGAAAAGCTTCATCGTACGGCTAGAGAAATTCATTACCCAAAAGATATAGTCGATTTGTTGGATCCGAACCTTCTACTCATTCATCAAGGCATGATTGAAGATGTATTTATCCAGGATCTGAGAGCCCGTGGAGTTGAGGTACAAAGGAACTCTTCTTTCGTTGGACTCGTACAGCCGACTTCTGAAAGTGAGGATATAGTCCTAAAGTACAAAGATATCCAAACAGGTGAGGATAAGCTTTTGAGATCAAAATATCTTGTGGGGTGCGATGGAGCGCATTCGAACGTAAGAAAATGCATTGATGGTGCAGATATGGAAGGAGATCAGAGTGGGAGTGTGTGGGGCATCTTAGATGCAGTAATTGAAACGAAATTTCCGGATCTATGGAGCAAGACTATAGTTCAATCGGAGAAAGGAGCGATTCTTTCCATTCCTAGGGAGCGAAATATGACGAGACTCTATATTGAGTTGCAGGACACAGCAGAGGATGACTCTAAAGAAGTTGTTCAAGATTTTGTGATGAAGAGAGCCGAGGAGATTTTCAGTCCATATAAATTGACGTGGAAGCGTATTGGTAAGAGAGCTTTCTTTCCCTAGCGATTACAAAGATTGCTGACCTTATAGAATGGTTTGCTGTATATAAATTTGGACAGCGAGCGGCGAAGCGCTTCTCAGACGATACACAGCGCGTTTTTATTGTTGGAGATGTAAGTGACCATACACTATCTTAAATGTTCATCTGAGTCTAACAATAGAACAGGCTGCACACAATCACTCCCCAAAAGCCGCGCAGGGCATGAATGTATCGATGCATGACTCCTTCAATCTTTCATGGAAATTGGCCCTTACCATCAAATCTATCGCGCTCCCCTCTCTCTTGGAAACATATACGCAAGAACGACAGGCTGTTGCCCGGGATCTCCTAGCGTTTGATTTTGAACATGCCAATGCTTACTCTGCCGGAGATCCTGTAGCGCTTGCCGAGAACTTTGCGCGAAACATTAGGTTTATTTCTGGACTTGCGGAATATGGCAAGAATGCTTTGAACACAGAAGCTACTGATGAAACAACACAACCCAAAGAATCTAAAATAATATTAAGCGGCAAAAGAAGTGGTGGTGTATTGCGACCTGGTGCGCTGCTACCACCCGCTAGGGTGACTAGGTATATTGATGCAAATCCTGTCGATTTACAGCTTGAAATTCCTCTATTTGGGCAATTCCGCATATTCTTCTTCCTATCAGACGTCCATAGGTGGTCTGAATGTCTGAGGCATATTTTCCAAAGATTTTCTAATCTTACACGAAATCTCGATCGCGCTTCTGCGGCCGCAAATTCTTATACACCACAAGAGACAGAGATGGATGAATATATTCAACCAAATAGATATATAGGTGTAAGTAAGTTTTTTACATACGCATTGGTGACGGGGATGAACAAAGAAAAGTTCGAGATCGCGGATTTACCCATAAGCTTGCAAGAAAGCAGCTGGACAATCTATGTGGACGATATTCCTCAAGATGCTGGGGATTCTCACTCATATAAAGGAAGCTGTACGCATAAATGGGTAGGCGACCTCAGAGATGATGAGATTGTTGTTTTGAATGTTAGACCTGATGGATACGTTGGTTCCCTCAAAACGTTTTGTATGTCTGGTGACGGAAGTGAAGATGTTGGTCCCGGGGTCGCAAAGTGGCTGGAGGACTATTATAGCAAATTCCTGAAAATTCAATTGTGAGGTTGTTTAATTAATTGAATGAAAACAATCTCATACGGTAATGAAGTGGCAGAATATCTCGAATATATCTCAAATATTAGCGATATAAACCCAGCCAAAGTCTAAACAACAAACAAAGCTTTGCTACCCAAAGAATGAATATAGTCGGATACAAACTAAGTAAAAAAATCACCTACCTGTGTGCATCTGTAGGTATGTGATTGGACCGTGAAGATGTCCCTCATACCATAATGTCTTGCGGCACAAGTAACTAACTCTGTATGACTACGTTTCTATACCTATGTGCAGTATGAGAGCACAGAATAAATGATTTATCACGCTATCATGGCCACCAGAAGCGTCTCAGTATTATATATGATCTATGTTTATCCATTTCTATATAGCGAATAAAGATGAATGACTACCGGCAGAGTGGTTCACTACTTCATGGAAAGAACATGGTAGGAGGATACCGCGGACAGATCCTCCAATATCAAAATTGACCACTCTTTATGTACAGAACAAAATTATGCCCTACCCGACCCAGTGCCATTCCTCGACTGAGAAACAAAAGCCGACCAAACAAAAAATTTCGGTTTGACGGAATCAGCTCCGTTGGGGTGTCAAAACAGGGCAATCGTGGCACTTCATCGACGCTCGTTGCCAAATGCTCTACAAATGCAATGTACCTTGCGTTAAATTATCTTGCAATGCTCAATACATCAAAGTTCACTTGCACCTGAGTTCATGCTTGATCAAGAAAATGTGGAGACTACACATGATAAGCTTTGAAACACGTACAGAGGTTGTAAGGGTAAATAATGTCAACCCCACTTTTAGTGGAATCTTACTGTTTTTAAAGAATTTATTACTGCTTTAAGCGATTTGAATAGATATTGAACTATTCCTCTCTAAAATTCAAAATTTGAAGCTTTTATTTGCTTTTCATTAACTCTAATGATTTAATAGTATTTAAAGCTTTTGAAGCTTTCAATAAATTCTAAATAGGTTTTAAATAGAATTTGAAATTAGAATTGTATAAAAAATCAATAATTTTGAATAAGATGTGATTTTTAATAATACTTTCGTTTGTTAAATTTCACTATATAAATATTCAACCAGCGTTGTGATTTGATTGGTCTAAAGCTTAAAAGCAGGGAGAAATTCGATTGTTTTTTAGTGTAATTGACAATACTTACCCTTCCAACCTCCGTAGACCTCGTGGAGTCTGTCAAAGGACTTGCGATATAAGCTGCACTCAGAAGGAAAAGTAAAATATCAAAGACAAATGAAAGATAGTGCAGTACAAGGACTATGGCGGGCTGTGGAGAACTTTGAGATTGATAAGGTGCCTCTCATCTAAAGATCAAGCACTACACATGTTCTTTCCCTTTTGATCCAAATTGTGGACACTCGACCCCTCCTTGAACAATGACATCGAACTGCGATAAAGCAATCCCTATCATGGACTTGAGAATGACCTTTATTATGGAACTTAAACCTAGCACCCGTGCTGCGAGAAATTATGCAACTCCGCCGCTAAGATATAAAGGTTACTCTTCTCGTAGTTTGCCATCTTGTGGTATGTGCATCTAGCTTCTAGCTTCAGAGTTGTATACTTTCTGGATGGACTAGTACCTTCTGGCAGCTTTCAAGTAGGAAAACAACACCTTCAAATATACGTCGCACACGACATGATGAGTGTTGACTTGGCCCTCGTAGCTTTCCAAGGACATCCATATTCCAGACTCTTTTTCCATATCCCACTATCAATATCATCTCCAAAGAGACTCTTTGGCATTCGAGTCAGTGCATAATCAAGCTATCGTGGTCCTGCATCCACGAATGCGAGTTGATGATAAAATGATCGTTTGTGGTTGGATACGAGAAGGAGTGGACTGCGGAGTGGTTTGTCGTGCTGATATGGTTTTTCTTCTTCTGACAGGGGGCTAGTAGCTTACGTGATAGCCTATCGGATTGGCACTAATAAGCTTATCGTTTACTGCCCAGCAATCTTACTATCACCAATACGACGCCTTGCATAGACAACACCATCCATTTTGAAGACATGATCATCCATCCTCATTGCTCAACAACTTGAGTAGCCAATCCGAATTCATCAGCTGTGCAGTGCTTGACTTTGTATTAAGCCACTTGAGCAACATGGCTTTCCAAACAAAATTCCCCCAGTCTTCTGGCTCATCGTTGCACTCGACTTTGCACATTCATCAAACATGGGAGTCCTACCATTAAAATCGGAAATTCAGTCAATTTTCCAAGATTCTACATTGGAATTCTATCTAAATGGAACAAAGATAAATCTCCATAACCCAAATCCCCAATGGACACTTTTAGATTTTATCAGGTCCCAGGATGATCTCAAGGGTACAAAGCTTGGATGTGGTGAGGGAGGATGCGGAGCGTGTACTGTTGTGCTTCAAACTTTTAATAAGTCTTCCGAAGGTCAAAAGATAAAGCACGTTGCCGTGAATGCTTGTCTGTTCCCTTTAATAGGAGGTAATTATTTATGAATATGCATTGATCTTCCAATGTTAATGAATTAAAGTCGTTGGGAAGCATGTTATCACTATCGAAGGCATTGGAAATGCAGAAAATCCTCATCCATTGCAAGAACGTATAGCAAAACTACACGGGTCGCAGTAAGACACTTTGATACTACAGTATACTCTGTGAACTAAACTAATTGAAACCCTCTAGATGTGGCTTTTGTACTCCTGGTATTGTCATGTCATTGTATGCCTTAATCAGAAACTCCTACGATCCTCTGTCGAAGTCATTTCAACTATCTGCAAATGATGTAGAGCTGGAAGGTCATCTGGATGGTAACCTTTGCAGATGTACCGGATATAAACCTATTTTACAGGCTGCGAGAACTTTCATCACTGATGACCTCAAAGGAAAGCTGTCCGTTCCTAAGTCAGATACTGTTGATGAGGGTACATCCGAAACAAATCTTCCTAATGTTCCATTGCATTCGTACCTTGATCCCGTTGATGCAGGGAACAATGTTTCTTGTGGGAGAATTGGTGGGTGCTGTAAAGATTCACCAAACAGTGGTTCATGCGGATCTCGTACCAGTTCTCTGGGAGACTCTTCAGAAGAGAGCCCCACCCGTTCTTCTCAGAGCTCAGCGAGCTCGAACATTGGCAAGATCATGGCTCCTGATAGCTCGAGTCTCTCTGATCAGACGGATATTCAACATTCGTTTATTCCTTACCGTGCTCAGACTGAACTTATATTTCCACCAGCTCTCCACAACTTCATCAAAAAGCCGTTGTATTATGGAAATGACACAAATGCCTGGCTCTTGCCAACAACTCTCCAACAACTTCTTTTAATAAAAGAATCATACCCCACAGCTAAGCTTGTATGCGGAGCTAGCGAAACTCAGGTTGAAGTCCGATTCAAATCCTCTTCATTCCCAGTCTCAATCTATGCTTCGGATATTGAGGAGCTTCGAAAGATTAACGTTCCAGATGATGATGATGAGCGTCTTCAATCATGCTCAGAAGTTGTCTTTGGTGCAAATGCTTCTCTGACTGATGTAGAGGATACTTGCCGAAAGCTCTCTCGACGACTTGGTAAGAGAGGTACGGTTTTCGAGGCAGTGAGAAAGCAACTCCGTTACTTCGCCGGAAGACAAATTCGCAATGTTGCTTCTTTTGCAGGAAATATCGTTACTGCTTCTCCTATCTCTGACATCAATCCTGTGCTTATGGTAGCAGGTGCTGTCTTGACAATTCAAAGCATATCTCAGGGAATCAAGGATCTACCCATGTCCGACTTCTTCGTATCATATCGTACGACGAAGCTTCCAACCGATGCGGTGATAGTTGATGTTCGAATTCCGCTGCCATCACCGAACGAGAAAGAAATCACCAAAGCATATAAGCAAGCCAAGAGAAAAGATGATGATATTGCAATTGTTACGGCCGCCTTTCGTGTGCGAATTGACAAGGATGGTATCGTCTCAGAAGTATCATTAGTCTATGGCGGAATGGCACCAACAACTATCATGGCCCCCCAAACTATGAAGTGTTTGCTTGGCAAAATATGGTACAGCTCCACCACTCTCAATGAATCTATGAAGAGTTTAGCCGAAGAATTCGATCTGAAATACGACGTTCCTGGTGGAATGGCATCATATCGTCGGACACTAGCTATATCTCTATTCTTCAGATTCTGGCATGAAGTCGTTTCGGACTTTGGATTGGGAAAGGTGGATCCTGATCTTATCAACGAAATACATCGAGAGATCTCCTCGGGTACTAGAGATAACCATAACCCGTATGAGCAACGTGTTATAGGGAAACAAATACCACATCTATCGGCTCTCAAACAGACAACAGGAGAAGCAGAATACATAGACGATATGCCTAGACAGCATCGAGAACTATTCGGGGCTATGGTTCTGTCTAGTCGTGCGCATGCAAAGTTATTAGAAGTAGACTGGGCGCCTGCGATTGAATCGGGGCTTGCTCTAGGCTACGTCGATATTAACGATATTCCAATAGACCTGAATCTATGGGGATCAATTGTAAAAGATGAACCATTATTCGCTGACGGGAAAGTGTTCTCTCATGGTCAGCCTATAGGTTTAGTTTTTGCAGAAACCGCTCTCCAAGCACAGGCCGCTGCTAGAGCCGTTCGAATTGAGTACGAAGATCTTCCAGTCATATTGACTATTGATGAAGCAATCAAGGCAAATAGCTACTTTCCTTATGGAAAGATGTTGAAGAAAGGAGCTGCGATCGAGGACAAAATGAACGACATCTGGGCATCGTGCGACAAGATATTTGAAGGCACTACTAGGATAGGCGGCCAAGAACATTTCTACCTTGAAACCAACGCCGCAATGGTGATTCCGAATAAGGAAGATGGAACATATGAAGTGTGGTCTTCAACGCAGAATAGGTAAGCCAAGTAAAGTGTTCTCCAACTCAAACAATATCTAAGAATTTTCATAGCATGGAAACCCAAGAATTCGTAGCTCAAGTAACTGGCGTACCCAGCTCTCGTGTAAATGCTCGAGTGAAACGTATGGGAGGAGCTTTTGGCGGTAAAGAATCCCGTAGCGTTCAGCTTGCATGTCTCCTTGCTGTCGCAGCTAAGAAGACCAAACGTCCGATTCGATGCATGTTAAATCGAGACGAAGATATGATGACAAGTGGACAACGTCATCCTATACAAGCTCGTTGGAAGGTTGGTGTTCAATCCAATGGGAAGCTAATTGCACTTGAAGCGGATGTATATAACAATGCTGGATTTTCACAAGATATGTCGGCTGCAGTTCTGGGACGATGTTTGACGCACTTCGAAAATTGTTACGAGATTCCTAATGTATTGTTACGGGGTTATGTGTGCAAAACGAATACCCATAGTAACACAGCATTTCGTGGGTTTGGGGGGCCGCAAGCTATGTTTTTCGCTGAAACATACATGACTGCCATTTCCAAAGGACTAAACATCCCGATCGATGAACTCCGACTTATGAATCTTTATAAACAGGGAGATCATACACCCTTCCTCCAAACCATTAACCAAGACTGGAATATCCCACTTCTCTTAGAAAAAATCAAGCGCGAAACACATTACTCCCAACGTCTCCTTGAGATTGAGAAATACAACAAAGAACACAAGTACCGTAAGCGAGGTATATCACTTCTTCCAACCAAATTCGGCCTTTCTTTCGCCACAGCCCTTCATTTGAACCAAGCATCTGCGTCCCTGAAAATATACGCCGATGGTTCCGTTCTCCTCAACCACGGAGGTACTGAAATGGGCCAAGGTTTGTACACTAAAATGACTCAAATATGTGCACAAGAATTGGGTGTTCCAGTATCATCAGTCTTCACACAAGATACTTCGAGTTACCAGACTGCAAATGCAAGTCCTACTGCTGCGAGTTCGGGAAGTGATTTGAATGGTATGGCAATTATGGATGCTTGCAAACAGTTAAATGAACGTTTAGCGCCGTATCGAGAAAGGTTGGGAAAGGACGCGAGTATGAAAGACTTAGCACACGCGGCATACAGAGACCGAGTTCATCTAAGTGCGAGCGGATTTTGGAAAATGCCACGGATTGGATACGAGTGGGGAGTCTATGATAAGGAAAAGGTCAAGGATATGTACTATTATTTTACTCAAGGAGTAGCTGCTACTGAGGTTGAACTCGATATACTCACAGGTCATCATACGATTTTAAGGACAGATATTTTGATGGATATTGGGAGATCCATTAATCCAGCAATTGATTATGGTCAGATTGAAGGGGCTTATGTACAAGGATTGGGCTTATTTACCATGGAAGAAAGTCTGTGGACAAAGGAGGGACAATTGTTTACGAAGGGTCCGGGTACTTACAAAATACCTGGGTTTGCGGATATTCCACAAATTTTCAATGTTTCCTTTCTCAAAGATGAAGAGGGGAAAGAGAAAATGTGGCAGGGTTTGAAAAGTGTACAGAGCAGTAAAGGGGTGGGCGAACCGCCCTTGTTTTTAGGAGCGGGGGTGTTCTTTGCGTTGAGAATGGCTGTGGGGAGTGCGAGAGAAGATAATGGATTGGGAGTGAGTTCTGAACAGGGAAAACAAGGATGGAATTTGGATAGTCCGGCTACAGTAGAAAAATTGAGAATGGCGGTTGGTGATGAGATTAGTGAGATGGGGAAGGTGGAGAGGATGGAGGGTCAGAGTAACTTTTTCATCACTGTTGCTTGATTTTGGTATTCATGGTGGGGAAAGGGGGAGAAGAAAGGGAACAGGATATACATTTGGCAAATTAAAAATGTAGGAAACATAAATTGTTGATCTTCTTTGATATTACAACTCACCAGCTTTTACTGATTGCAATTCAGCCGCTTTCTATAAAAGTCAAGCTTGTAACATGTTATTCCTTCCATCACATAGTCTCGCTGGCCTCTACAGAAGCAGCTGAATGACCTCGACTTCCTGTTTCCGATTAAGCCAGCTCTAGATATCAACTAAGCTCGAGAGAAATCGATCTTGTCCAGTTGAATTTGGGCGAGTACTTCTCAATTATCGCTCATAACCTTCTTTAATTGTCATTTATTATTATCATCACTAAGAGTGCCGACTTTCACTCGTGTTTTCGGCCATCGAAACACTCACTAACAATAGTAGCCCAAATATCTCTTTGTCATCGTTCACATGTGTTTAACCCTTTTGAACTCTCTTGCTCTTCACACGTCTTGAAAAAAAAAAAAGAGACAGGATTAGCTTGTGATTTCGAACACAAACATAGCTCGTGTCCTACTCAGTCCTCTATACACCTGTTTGAATTCTGTATGTCTGCTTAGACCTCATACTACCACTGTTATTAGAATTGAATGGTATGTAACTTATATACTTACTTGGTGCAAGACTCCACTGAAGATCGTTGAATATCTCGACCTAGTGAGTTCGGTGGGTAGTGGGGAGGAGATGGGTAGATGCCGTATTCACTATGCATACATTCTCACTTTTACTCCTCAGATAGCCTTGACACCACACTCTAGTTTCCTCACTTCGGAGTCGAGTTGAAATTCAACACTCTGCTATAACATAACGATCTCTTCCAACACTGCAAATCTCAAAAATAGCAAACCCTAGAGTGCGCCCCTTGTAAGGTTCCCTCCGAGTTTCCTGGCTCTGATGGTGATATTGCCACTTCTTATAACTTTACTAGGCCTAGAAAACTTCTCGGGGGTGTTCAGAGGCTGGAGATGAACGGGGTAATTTTGTTGTCGATTCGAACTGGATATCATTTCTCCGTCTAGATTTGACAATTATTGAGGGAATGGCAACAATGTAGATTTCAGAAAGTTATCGTGTCCCACTATCTGTGATAGAGACTAAGAAAAAGAAGGAAGACAACAGTACGTGAGTAGTATGGAGATCAAACCCGTTGTATTAGAAGTCAGACAGGATCCTTGATCCATTTGTTAGACATTGTACTGTATCATTACGTCTTGTTTATTGTTTGAGGAGCACAGAGAGTAAAAGACACTGCTTATATACCTTTCCAGCTTAAAATCATGCAGACAGACGCGAATAGCAAAGTTGATAGAAAAATACTAGTCTTTGATGTAGGTCGCATGCTGTGCGAGTGCGAGAGAGGAAGAATGTAAGACATGCGACTGACTTGCACTCAGAGTATAAAGTGCCGCCTCCGAAAGTCCAAGCTACCTTTCAGATTATAAGGCTAGGCCATCAAAACGAGTGAAGGTAGGATAGAGAGAAAAGAAGCAGGAGAGTATTCCATGTCGAGATTTCTTACCCGATATCTCTAGACACTTTCTGAGGTCAAAAGTAGTGTAGAAGTTGAAACTTTACGAACCATGTAAAAACTACTCATGTGAAAATTGCTCTAAAATGGCAATGGTGGCTTTTACTCGACAGTAGATGGCAGGTGATTTTTTCCATCTCGCTGTCGCTAAGATTCTATTGACTAGTGGTTTAGTTTTTGAGGTTCAAATGACCTAATCGTTGTCCCCTCAGATCCTGAGCTTTCAGAAAATGATATGATATGTTTTTATGCGGAATCGAAAAGCTATTGAAGGAAGATGTTTATCAAGTATCATTTTTTTGCATGAGTTCGGGAATTGGGCACTGGAGAGCTTAACAGGACTGCAACTAATGTAAATAGAATATTATAATACTTTAATAGGGATGCCTGGCATAAACGAGAAAGGGGTTCGATCTTGAACCTCATGATAGTTTAACTTGAGAAGTATAAAAAACACACATACCGAACCAACAAATATTCTTTGACAAAATAACTTATTACCCATAAACACACTACGTTATGGTTGATTATACATATAAATGAATGAATGGGTGGGTTAACGTTATAGATATCAATTATACTAAAATAAAATCACAAACTCAGGATATATCAAATAAAAAAATGAAAAGAGATTCCATCAATCTTTCCATTCTCAAGCGACAAAATTATCTATCAACAATTCGAGAGCTTCAGATATCCCATCAAAGAAAACGACGACAGTGGTAAAATAGCGACAGTAAACAGATCCCGAATTTCTATTACGCTCAGCTCTCTCTCTGCTAAGCTCAAAAATCCCCGATCCATTCTCTCTATCTTCTTATAAGTAGGTAGACACACAGCGTTCCCTGTGTGACTTTCGTGTCTTGATGAAAAGGTGTAATGTTAACAATGATCAATAAGATGTGATTCTTTTATACTATGAGACCAAGAATTTCACAAGTGACTAGTGATAATTCGAGAAGAACACGTGGGAGGTTTTGAAAGAGGATTGGGAATACTGAAATATATATATCGATGATTGTCCCACGAGAGCTTCTGTTAGCAGAGGAAAGAAAAACTAACTATGCATGAAGGCTTAGGATGTGTCAAGATAAATACGGAGTGTTAGATTTGTTTAAGGTGATTATGCGATATCTATCTGATAAATACTAAAGATTCCATTTCATCTAGAAGTAGCCTACAGTAAACTTCGATATCACAGATTCATGAGAGATGACAGCATTGTCATTTAGACTCCAATTGATGTAAATAAACTGTCGATGACAACGATTATCGATCGAAAATCTAACGAGGTGGGAGTGAAGTTCCACTCACTTGCGATCATTCGTCGTATCAAATGCTCCTTCTACCAAGACAAGTTTCTAAAATGCCCTGCGATTCGACAAAGCACCGACATCTCCTGCTGGAAGTAGTCTTGAATAGTTGTCGATGTTTGCGTGGGAACGAGGAGAAGAAATCATGATGATTTTATAGAAAGCCATGCATTTTTCTGCCAGAGGTTTCACAGCCTCGAAGCTATAGGGAAGGTGAATAGAACTCAGGAATACATACCCACTCCATGGAACACTTAAACACAAAATATCAGGACAGAGGTTTCAACTGAAGCAAGTATCAACACCCTCGACGTAACTCATTATATTCCCTGGCAAATTCAACTTCATGAGAAATAGCCGGCAAATTAAGCAGGAAGATATATCGCGCGATGTACATATTAATTGTATTTTACAAACCCACTAATCTCCTTCAATCTATTACGAGAAGAGTTACTAAACTGGAATAGAAGAGTCATTTTTTTATACCAAACAATCTATAAGTCAACAATAATATTCACACACTGACAACAAAACACCTAGCAATACTAGCCGCAACTACACTAAACGAGCTTCTTATTCTTCCCTCTTCTTGCCTTCATATTGGTCCAGCAAAAAAAGTCCACTCTCAAATCTCTCAACCCCCATAAACCGCCGATCCTCCCTCCCTCCCTCCCTCCTTGGTTCTTTGATAAAGTGCAGTATCTAACTCTCCTGAACCTTTTAGGAATCAGAGAGTAGAGATATATATACCCAACCCCAACTCCACAAACCCACATCTATCTTCGAACTTCCAATTCACTATCTCATTCTCATCCCAATCCCAATCCCCGAATAGAGTATATAAATCGAGCCGGCACTTTCATTCTTCTCTCTTACATAGAAGTAAGGAACGATGGAAGACGTTTATCATAGCGTAAGTAATTTCGAGAGAATCATTCATGTTGATACCGTCGAATCGAGGAATCAAGTTCAGAGGAGCAATACCGGGAGATGAAAATGAAGAAATATACGGAAAGTCATTCACATGTATCAATATGATTTCAACACGAGGAAAGATACTGTAATGTAACGTACTGAAAATTAGAATGACAATCTCAATGATATTCCCCCCTCCTATTATATCAAGCAATGAAATTCTCCGCAAAAAACGGGCATGAGACTGATACAAACAGATGAAGTGAGTATCAACTAATAATACAATAGATCTTTCTAGAGAGAGTTAGAGAGCCAACCAAATCACACTCTATGAAATACTTGCGCTGTGTTTCTAGTTATCTCGATGGGTTTGGAGATGGGGGTGATACTAGGAGAGCTGACGATGATGAAGCTATGACGCAGCAAGGCTACGTGAAAGGATTAATTTATCAAGCTGTAATAATAACTGTTATGGAAAGCCGAGATTCAAAGAATATATCAGTCACAGATAGATTGCCTGCACAATAATGTAATTAGAAATGAATTTCGAATATACAAGTATTGCCCCGGTAGCAAATTTCTATCATGATCAAAAGAACAGAAAAGAATGAAGATGAGAAAGACTAACAATGACATTGATACTCAAGAGCGCGGAACAGCAGAAAAGAAAAGATGCCAATTTGAAATTAAGATCTCAAAGTGAAGACTGAGAATTTGAATAGTTACACCTACTGAGCTAGGACTTGTGACTCGCTCAACACCTTGTGGGCACAGGCATCGAGATCTAGGTATATTTGAGAAAAGGGTGCTGCTTATCCTCGGATAGTGTACGTATAGCTTGGAAATACCTGAATCAAGAATCCATAATCCATCTTTCAAAACCGGCAGAGAATTTCGAGGGACGTCGAAAGAGTGTGATATGACAACAATCATAGTTCCCCCACGTATCAACTCGGCATCTCCGCTCGTAACATAGAGTCCCAACGCACCATACTGCAAATATGGTTTGCCTGCAAAGGTATAGGCTGATCGCAATCAACAAAATGCAACTCGAACACTAACTCTCCGCGTTCATATAGCATGTGGAAGGTGACCATTGGGTATATGAATACCAGAGTACTTTATTCCCTCATATAGACCCTCCTTGCGTGATCCACGCTGAGTTGCGGATATATTATGCCGAGTACACAGAGAGCACTACGGTCTCCATGAGCAGTTTATCGAAGCGCAGTACAGTCCTGCACGAGTCTTCCCGGTCACCCGCAGTAGAATGTAGTGTTTGCTTGTACTGCGACCATATGATAACATCGATAAATCGAAGCACTTGATGTCATATCATACCGTAGATCCGACACACTTGTACTTGTCTATTGATCGTTATCTTGTTTCCTATGCTTCTTCGCTTCTTCCAGAACAGCTTTGTGCACCACGCCATGATTCGTGTACGTCCGGAACTTTCGCAACGTTACTGTCCTCTACCCGAATAAGATACGGCTGAAATCGGAAGATAGATAGGAACATATTCAAGGTCGTGTCATTAATGCTGTGATGCTTCGATTGCGATAATGGAATACTCATTCAAAAAAAAAGTAAGTTAGCAAGCAATGCACACTTCACATGTGAAGAGTCCAATTTGATGAAAAACAGTTGAACAATCGGTAAATTGAACGGTAACTCGCCTACATCACTTACCTGGCATCGCACTGGCGAATAATCGCGACTTTGCGTACTTCCTCAGAATTTCTTGGAATAGGAGGAAGGAAACCGAGAAGGTATTGAGATATTCTAGATCATATTTAAATCCCACGCCCTTTCTACTTCTAGCTTTCCCCGTGACTAAAAGGTATCGCAACCATTCTTCCGAGTCCCGACGTCCACCTTTACCAAGGAAAATAATCGGTAGAATACGTAAACCAATATCCGCAAGTGATAGCCGGAGGCGCCACGCCACCAGATGAAGGGGCATATTTTGGGTCGAAGCTTGGAGCTTCTTTTGTATCCCCTGGTTCCACGTTTGAGTTTTCTCCCTTTCCAAATTCCAACGTCGTGTGCCGACATTGTTGTGGATTAACATGATTTATTGATTCAAAGCTCCAACTCTAGAGCTCGCGATATTTCAAAGCGAATAAAGATTTGTGGCTGGTAAGGAGAAAGGGAAGATTATATATCCGGATAACACTTACACTTTGTAAAAGGATGAAACCTAACCGTCCAATCGGCGTTGCTGCGGTGAACGGGAACTGGAACATATGTGCCGCTGGCTGCAAAGGAGGAAGATGTATGGCGGTAAGGTTGAACCAAATCCGATTATCCAAGGTACCGTCAGCACAGACAGTGCTTTACAAACCGCCGGAAAAGTATAGAGTGAGATGGCATGATTTTATATCGATTCAGATCAGAATGTCTCGAGGCTTCAGCTTGGAGGCGCTTATGAATGAGTGATACAGTCATCCAGCCTCATATTATCAATCATCAATCATCAGCCCATTCATTCATTCAGCTCGGAAGGCTCGTAACACACTCGTGAACACTCGTGAGAGCTGATACTCGTTCGAGTACACACATCATCAGCCTTTATCTCGTGACATATTCCCAATCCTGAGTGAGAGGTGGGGCGGGGGTCTCGGCCAACGACATGAAAAAAAAACGAATGTTTTGAGGGACTCGTGGTGTAGCGAAGTAGAAAGTTGGGGAACAGGGGAACAGGAAACAGGGGAATGAAGAGTGGAGAAACTAACAATACGGTCTGGAGATGTAGAAGTGGATACGACAGATTCATACGGGGCCTGGGGTTATTGAAAATTTGAAGCAAGTATGTTAAAGGGCCGATTACCTCCATATGCTTATGCGTAAATGCGGATATCTCCTTTGCTTTAAAGTAGGAATGTTGTCTACGGAGTTTGGGTTGTGTCGTATTTGTGAGGAAAGCGGGGAGTGGGGAACCTGGGGGTTCTTATTCCTTTCTTCTCTCTGGGCTCTGGAGACTGGAGTGTTTGAACTCTGGAGTAAATGTGGGAAAAGCAGGAAAGAGGACGTACCTAGTAGCTTCTACTACCTATATCGGAGATGAGTGGGATGACTGAGTGGGTTTCCGATAGTAGAACGAAAGAAAATAGGGAAGGAAAGGCGAGTAGGAAAATTGGATAGAACAGGTGGAAAAAAGGGAAAAGGGAAAAGGTGGAAACAAACAGATGGGAAGATACCCAATCCTCACATTATGATTCTCTCTCCCTTGAAAAAAGTGCCGTTGATCGGTATTGATGATTTATATAATATATGGAAGGATGAATCGCGGTACATGAACTCTAATTCGTCTACTTCTCTACACTCCAACGACAGCAATACCAAGATCTATAATCTAAAATCATATGACTTCAAACATGTAAATCGAGTCGATAGACGCCATCACAAACGGAATTCATCGCAATCTCAATATCTGACACTATCCCAGCGCCATCACCAGGAAACACGTCCTCACTCGGCGTTTAACATTGCAGCCAAGCAGTTTACAAGGCCGGGGGTCGACATGCCAAGAATCACAACACGTTTTTCTAAGCTGGTACACCCGAGCCTGCAAGCAAACAATGGGTGAAGGGGCCCAATCATCCATGGCTCCATTCAAAGTTGGACGTGGACGTGGACGTGGACGTGGTCACTAGTGATCACTGATCAGTCACTGGTCACCAGGGCATTTGGTAGAATCACGGGTATTTTGTGCCGGAATTGGGATATTCTTCGGGTGTTTTCATTTCTTATTCTTATTTCGTTGACAGCTCATATTCGGGGTTCCTTGACAGCTTAATCTTATCTACGGGTAAAATGTTGAGAAAATCTTCATACGTAGGTAGGTACGTAGGTAGGTAGGTTTGATGAAACCACGAGAGTGTGTACTGTGTGCACTTTACAATCCCCAGAATCTACCGTCCACCGCCCAGAGTCTGGAGTCTGGAGTCTGGAGTCCAGACATATCAGACTGTTTTGCATTCACATGATACTCGATCTAAAACTTGAAGTCTCTAGACTATTTACTAATAATACTCGAGTATTGGGACGTGGAAAGATTCCAGAACAAGTCAACGGATTTGCCCGTAAAATCCAGACTGTAAACTAAATATCAGACACTAAAATGCTTTACAAATCCCGTACAAAAATTTGGTTCTCCATTAAATAAGTTTATTATTCTAGTTTGAACACTAATAAATGCTGGAGCAATGTGGCTCAGTTCCTACAAAGTTAATACTAATGCACTCAAAATGACACTAATAGCCGACGCCGCTACATGTTTGACACTTTTCAGTCTCCCACACACACTCCATCGAAAAAATATCAAATCCCATGAAGCCGTAAAGGCCTACCGGTACCTCGCCCCAGAAGCTTGGATTTAAAAATGAATTGATCATTTGATTCGAAAGCGCTCGTAATGGACTTGTACCAGACTTCAGACTATATTCGTAATAACGTGGTTTGCTGTACCGGTATTCATCAATTACGAGGAAGTCCCTAGGTAGATAGATGGGTGACTCTACTCAAGGTACATATCTTTTTCCCCAAGTCATTAGATTGAAGTATGTAGGAACAACAACTGCTTGTCCTAAGCCGAATTAGTTTCATACATAATGATTGATCACGTCGATGGCTTGACTTCCATTGCCTCTGAAGTCTTGAACATGGGGGGTTGATGCATGAAATGATCCTCAGCTAGGATATCTGATATATTTATGAAATTCGGTCAATTATTTACGTACTTTGCCTCCCGCGTGCATATCTTTTTATTGCTATTGTGATGTTCTTCGACAACGTTACTGTTGAAGATCCATAAGCTGGTGTAAGGAACATCTGACTCCAAGTTGCCACGAAAGAGGCTCGAGAGATCTCAAGTGCATCAAACTTTCCAGATCCAAAGTTTGTGGAGGGGCCAGAAGGATCCTCATTAAGCATGTATCGGCTATACCGTTGGGAGAAATTGGTATTTAGGATTATTGTAATTGCATAAATCGTTAAAATCGATTATCAATTATCAGCAAAGCCAATTAGACTCGTGATCTCCTTTCCATGAGTGTTAGCTTGAATGGTATGAACCACAGGATTGGATCAATTCAACACCATGAACGGGGGGCAACCCCGAAAGAAGAAATTTCAAATCCTTCATTTCAGCAAATGAGATGAGAAAGCAAAAAAGAAAATTAATCATCATTAGATTTCAATCAAGGGCTGATTTAAGCATCTCGCACTACACAATACCTTGATCAACCAATCGATCATATACTCGTCTAACTCGATACTGTTAGCACATTTATACTTTTACACTTACCGCTAAATGATACTCGCAAGTTGCAACTCATCAAACATTATTCCAAAAACCCGAGGATGCTACCTGGTCCACTCCCTATCTACTTTCACACTCTTCTCCGTCCCTAGTATAGTTAGTCTTGATCCCTTACAAAGACGGACCGATTACTCGGGGTACTGCACGCACGGACTAGCTCCTCGGCTGGGCCATAGCTGCATGCATGTCTAGATGTCTGGAGAGAGATCATCGAAGACATGGGGTAACGCTATTTGCTGTGGAGTGCGGCGTCTCCATCTGGAGTCAATTCGATATGGAAGACTTTTTTGGCGACATGGCCGTACTCACGCTAGCACCCCATACAAGCGTGTAAACCATGCCAATTCACTCCGTACCCCAGTTCCCCAATTCCCATGGGACACAGATACAAAAGGGACTCGAAATCCCTCCCAAATACATCTTTTTTTCCCCCATCAGTCTCATCAACAAAGTCTATTCAATACTTCTTCGATCAATAATTGATCCCGAGTGCCAGCTTCACTCTACACCTACTCTATCCTTTCCCCCTCTCTCTTCCCTCCCATACATTTCAAGTCAACCGCAACAATGACAGCGGGATTGGCTGGAACCACGGATGTCGCCCGCATTGAGGCACCCGTAACAGTAAAGGCATACATGATGTGTGCTTTTGCTTCTTTCGGTGGTATCCTCTTCGGTTATGATTCTGGATATATCTCTGGTGTCATGGGAATGAACTATTTCATTAATTTATATGTACGCCATGAGTTCAATAACCCCATATCCCAAAATATTAACTAACCTACTACCCTTTAGACTGGCAAACCAATTCCCGGTCCTGGTGCTTCACCTGCCGAGAAAGCTGCTTTCGTTCTTCCTGCCTCGGATAAATCTTTGATCACATCTATTCTCTCTGCCGGTACCTTCTTTGGTGCTATCCTTGCCGGTGATATGGCTGATTGGGTTGGTCGCCGAACTACCGTCATCCTCGGATGTATCATCTTCATCATCGGTGTCATCTTGCAAACTGCTTCTACTGGTCTTGGTCTTCTCGTCGCTGGTCGTTTGGTCGCTGGTTTCGGTGTTGGTTTCGTCTCCGCTACCATCATTCTTTACATGTCCGAGATTTGCCCCAAGAAGGTTCGTGGTGCTTTAGTTTCTGGTTACCAGTTCTGCGTTACCATTGGTCTTCTCCTCGCATCTTGTGTCGATTATGGTACCCAAAACCGTCTCGATACCGGTTCCTACAGAATTCCAATTGGTCTTCAAATGGCATGGGCTCTTATCTTAGGTGGTGGTCTCTTCTTCCTTCCTGAATCCCCAAGATATTACGTCAAGAAGGGCAAGCTCGACCAGGCCGCTGCCAACCTTGCTCGTCTCAGAGGTGAACCCGAAGGAAGCGATTACATTCAACAAGAACTTACTGAGATCATCGCCAACCATGAATACGAAATGTCCGTCATTCCCCAAACCGGTTACTTTGGCTCATGGATGAACTGCTTCAAGGGAGGACTCAGCAACCCAGGCTCCAACCTCCGCAGAACCATCCTCGGTACTTCCCTTCAGATGATGCAACAGTGGACCGGTGTCAACTTCATCTTCTACTTCGGTACAACCTTCTTCCAAGCTCTCGGCTCGATCAAGAACCCTTTCCTTATTGGTTTGATCACTACCCTCGTCAACGTCTGCTCCACTCCAATCTCTTTCTACACCGTTGAACGTTTCGGTCGTCGTACAATCCTCATCTGGGGTGCCCTCGGTATGTTAATCTGCGAGTTCATCGTTGCTATCATCGGTGTTACCGCTGGTCGTTTATCCGAGCACAACACCTCTGCCGTTTCCGCCATGATCGCATTCATCTGCATCTACATCTCTTTCTTCGCCTCCACTTGGGGACCTGGAGCTTGGGTTGTTATTGGTGAAGTTTTCCCTCTCCCAATCAGATCCCGTGGTGTTGGACTCTCCACCGCCTCCAACTGGCTCTGGAACTGTATCATTGCCGTCATCACTCCTTACCTCGTCGGTACTGAAAAGGGCCAAGCAAACTTGGGTGCTAAGGTCTTCTTCCTCTGGGGTTCCCTCTGCACATGTTGTTTGGTCTATGCTTATTTCCTTGTTCCCGAAACCAAGGGTCTTTCCCTCGAGCAAGTCGACCGCATGTTGGAAGAGACTACCCCACGTAACTCCGCCAAATGGGTTCCTCACTCTACCTATGCCGCTGATATGGGCATGACTGACAAGACTGGTGTTGAGCATGTTCAACACGCTGAACATGGAGCTCAAAAGCTCGAGGTTTAGACGAGTTTACGAACTCATGAGTAGCAGAAAAATATGTAATAAACACTTCGACAGAGTCGAGTGGCAATAAAGTGGCGGTTTTATTTCAAGGGTGATACTACCATGGTAATTCACGGTGTTTGGGGGACCTGGATTGGTCGGGTCAATCGGTCCCGAAAGGGTTTTTAGGATATCCTTACGAGTGGTCTTTTACGAGTTTATGGCATTGTATATACGCATGCATGATACAAATAATATGTTTTATGATTTTTCAAATAAATATCTTTTCTCTTGCAATTGGTGAATTTGAAGCTTGTGATACTCCTATTTCTAATGTAATCGCATTCAATCTTTGGGAGTGTAGCTTACTTGATCAATTTTTCAATGATATTTATGTGGACTTGATATCAATAATTTCACTTGTATAACACGATTGTACTCGTCGCTCTCTTTCCTTTCTAATCCATCATTAACTGTCGAGTTCATCGTTCTCAAATTCC
This sequence comes from Botrytis galanthina, assembly GCA_004916875.1. Lineage (NCBI taxonomy): Eukaryota > Fungi > Ascomycota > Leotiomycetes > Helotiales > Sclerotiniaceae > Botrytis > Botrytis galanthina. The sequence goes on from PQXL01000152.1 coordinate 73,046, forward strand.
CATTTCACGCTCCGCATAGAAAACATTTGACAATTACCCTTTGCGATAATCATTTCACAACATTCCCTAGTATTCAAAGCTCCCTATTACTTTCCCTTCATCCTCTTATAAACTTCTCAGAGGAAAAATTACCGAGACTCAAGAGCCAATTTCCAGCTGGCGAACTATCCATTATAAGACTATCAAATCTTGGGATTTCTTCTAAACTTAGATGATATGATTCAATATATAAAACATGCAAATTTCGGGTATTTAAGAATGAATGAAACCATCTCAACTTTTCTCCGCTTTACTTTCTCTTAACCCTATATATTTATGTTACTCTTACCACAAGACATTTTCTAAATAATTACCAGTATCATTTCTGCATTTCCATTACTCTACAACATCTTCAATATCGAATTTGATTATCATCTCAAATCTCCATGCACCCCCTTTCCTATAACATCTAACCATCCATTTCATTCACATCTCCTCCTCCTCCTCCCATCTTCCTCATCCGTCTCTTTCCGCCGTCAACAATCCTCCCCTCTGCTCACCTCAACCAGGTTTCCATCCATTTATCTCGCGCTCACTTCCCTCCCCTCCCCCTCTCTCATCCCAACCTCACAAAACCCACCCAGCAACAAGCTAACTACCTAAGAATCTAGCACGTGCCATCTTTTCCTTCTCCTTCTCATCCACATTCCACCCAATAAGCCAACCTACCCACCCATACACATCCAAAAAAAATCCCCAACCACCAATCACCTTGTGATATACCACTTTCCATAACAGATCTCCAAATAAAACATCGCATCCCGTACCTCGATACATTCCCACCGCACGAGTTCCAAGCTAGCATGTCGATCTCCTTTCGCCTCCACCGTAAAACGCGGGGTAAATTTTAAGCACTAACCACACTACACGAAGCACCAACCCCATCGATCCGAGAGTGAGGGTGAGGCTGTTTCCGCGTTTGGGGGGAGAGCTACGATGTGGGAGTTTGTAGAGGAATGGGTGGATGGGGTTTAAGGTTTAGAGATGCCAGATAGATGCTAGATATCTAGTAAGTGAGAGGTTTAGGAGTTGTACTTATACGTATATGGGTAAGGGTAACCTTATATGCATTTGAAGAAAGAAGGAAGAAAGGAGAAATTCCGTGGTGAGAGATGTAATTATTTAGAATATTTACTTTTTGAATGGGGGAAAGGGGTGGGTTTTTCTGTTTTCGTAATTGTAACTGTAATCGATGAATAAATTTTCTTCTTCTGTTCGGTTTGATTTTTAGGTATAGCTTGGAGTCTGTGTGGTTGTGGTGATGAAGGTGTATCTGCTGTTTTACAACTTTTACTTAGATCGAAGAGTGAGGATTTTTGATATCGTTGTTTAAGGACCTATGTTTATTGTTGTGACTTGTATTTTTATCGTATGATTTGTATTTACTATCGAATTGATACTTTTTGAGGGGATTTCAAATAGCAAATTCTTTGAGTATTGTATTGTATTGTCATTCCCAGGTATGTCCCACATCTTCGCTGCCATTTGCCACTTTCTCATAGGACTTTGATATCATGATGATGATGGAATATCACTACAGATTTCATGGCGATTTACTACTTGAAAAACATCACTACATCCCTCGGAAGATTCCTATGAGTTTGAACTGCCCATTTCTTAATTTTGTTCTGAGAAAAGTAAAAAGAAGAGAAGGGACTTTTATACTATTGTAATACTTTCCTATTATAGATTCAGATATACAAATCCTCGATTTGTAGATTGATGACTATAATCATACAGTTAAACTTTCCTTGTACATGGAATTCCCTTATAGCCCTATCTTAAGGGTTCGTACTGTGTTGAGCTTTACTGCCCCAGTATGTAAATAGATCCCTGTGGTAGCAGATTCCGTGGTTGACGAATCAATTGATTCATCAATCACTATAAAATCTGATGTATTCATTTATATATTAAAAAAACGGTTTGTATAATATTAAAATAAATAAATATCTTTTTATATTGAATTAAAAAATTTTAATCCAAAGGGATTTAATGAAAATTAGGAATTTGGAATACAAATATTAAATAAAAAAATTTCAAATAAAAGAGTTTATTTATATTTGAAATATATCATATTTATATTTTTTGTTTATATTACTTTTTGTTTTATATTAAAATTCCTTATTATCTTATTAATCAAATAACTTTCTATTCTGAATTTCCTTATATATACTATCCCAAAATCTTATCCTTTTTTACCATTATATTTAAATTAAATAGATAGGATTTTCCACTACTTTTGAAGTCACTTTTATATTTCCCAATAGACTTTTATTTAATAAAATATCTTATATATTTTATATAAATATTAGAACAAATTGATATATCTTTTATTCAAAAATTTATTTTGTTAAAAATTAAGAAATTATTGAAAGATAAATGAATGTATAAAGATAATTTAATTAGATATATTTAATATTTTATAAATAATTTGATAACAAAAAGGTTTAATCGAAATATAAAATCCCTTTAAATTGTAATAGTAATTTTGAGATAATTGGATATTTTAAAGGATTTTTTTTAAATACAATATAAATATAAAACTTTTTTAAATTGATGATTAAAGATTTTCCTCAAATGAAATATGAATACAAAATCCTTTTGAATTAGTAATTGAAGATTTTTCTCAAATGAAATATAAATATAAAGTTTTTTTGAATTAATTTGATTAATAAATTATAGTTTATTTCAATATTATAATTCTTGTTTGTTATATACTCTAACAAATCTCATACGATTTTCCTCTAATAAGTTTAATTTTTTAATAATTATAAATCCTTTAAACTATTTATTAGGATTCTTTATCTCCTTTTATAATTATTTGTAATAAAGTCTATCAATTAATCAATTAATAAAAAAGGATTTCAAATCTTCTAAAAGCAATTAGTATTATTCTATTATAGATAATTTGTTATCCATACTTATTATTTCCTTATTTAATTTGGTTTTGTATCCTTCATTTGATTCTAAACCTTTATTATCTTTTTTCTTTGAATTAATATCCTCAATTTATTATTTAATTCAATCTTTCTATTATTCCATTAATTGATTATAACTATTTCAATTAATCTATTATTATTAATAGTTATATAATATACACTTGACTTTTTTTATTTCTAATTGTAATTAATAGTCGATTAATAATTGTGATTCCT
>PQXL01000153.1:0-75856 GCA_004916875.1 Botrytis galanthina
ATCGATCATGTGATCAAAGAGGGCACTGTATTAGCTAGCGTCGCGCTAGCGCTACCCTATATTAAGTACTAGCTTCCCATAGATAATAATGATCAAGAAAGAATACAACCACATAGATCTAAGTACTTACACTTATCAACCAAGTTGATACCAACAATAATAAGACGCTTGATGCACGCTACCTTGCAACTCACTATACTTGAAGAATGAAACGGCACTTAGGTCACACGACTCAACGTATATATCAACTGTTTAACCATGTTTCTTTTTGTGGGTCACAAATAACAACGCCGGGTATGTATTTGCGGAAGCTTCGCAATGCATTTTACACAGGGGGTTGTCGCAACGTTTTCATTCACATGTACCAATCTCACAAGAGTTATATATGCGGAAGTTAAGCATCGCACTGCTCCTTAGAACCAAGCATAAACTCTTGCAAATAAGATTTACGCACAACAAATAGGATTAAGAACCAACAGAGCTCTCTCTTAGTGTTGTTTAATCGCGATCCCTCTCGAATCACCATGCCAATTCCTCATCCTTTCTATAGAACTTTCGGTGCAACATCCGCGCGTCAGCCACTGGTACATCACCAGACAAGTCTATAGACTTTTCCAAATTCCCTAAAAAGCTAAAAGATATATTCAGGGAGTCAAGAAGGTACTTGTAAGAGAAGGAGCATGCGCCCCTTGCAAAGACAGAAAGTTTACGTGAATACTAATGATTTTTACTCCGCCAATGTCACGACCTGGATGTTGAGATAGTATTCCATGACATCAAGCTGATGCTGCTAACCCATGACTACTTTGATTCTCAAATGCTGGTATTTACTATCATGCTAGAGGAAAGCACTAATTCTCGGTGGTGTACAAGTTCCATAATATTATGAAGATAAATTGCCATTCTTTTAGCTTCTTAGCCTAGAGATGCGCGGAACATTCATATACAATGGCTGAACGAACGGGGAAGGATGATGGGGAAGAGAGACATGCAGAGGGATGATATGTCTCCAGACTTTCATGGTGGTTAAATTTTTCATTCCCAATGTACTGTAACTTGACTCTGGCATTGCAAACTTCCCATTCCCCCTTCATTACAAGAAAACTCCAACTAGCAAATTGCAAACTTTGTGTCCATAGAGCATCTTATCAATATATAACACATTTGGAAGGAAGTAGATGTCTTATGCATTTATTATCTTCACACCGTTCTGTCCAAGTACACTTACACAACCAAATCACACTTGTGATTCAACAGTTTCATGAAGACGCTCATGAGGAACTGAAGTTGGTCAACTGGAGTGAATACAATATTGTGGGACGGGAGATTAGTCATCATCGGAGCTTTACTTTGGTCTACCCCGCTATTTTTACATAAGCTTAATGCATTGCGTCTATCAACGCAGCCTGGTCGAATATAATCCACAAGGCTGAATGAATGATCTCATTTTCTTAAGGAATATCCAGCAGCAGCGCAACGTGAGATGGGATTACCTTTAAACATGGAAAATCTACATGCCCCTACGATTCCCTCTGGTCCTACATCTGGACCAGGAGCCACAAATGGAATGCAAACCAATGGCCTAACATTTGCTCAACTTCAGGCTAAGAAAGACAATATAGAAGCTGAAATCAAAGCTCTGAGTGGTGTTCTTGACTCGGCAGGTTATACTCCAAATCATATGAGCTTCTGCTAATATATATCAGCATGGTGTGGACATGAATACAAGACTTTTGACTCCTGACGGTTTCCCTAGAGCAGATTTAGACGTTGCACAAAGTAAGCATTCCACTGTCCTGAAAGTATGTATGATCTTGGCTAATTTCTTCCCTCAAGTTAGAACTACTAGATCACGAATAATTTATCTCAAAAACGACCACAAAGCTCTTATGAGCGTCATTGAGAAGCATATTCACGAACATTTTGCAAGACTTGCCGAAAACCCAAGCACAGAGGAGCCCGTTGTCGACGAAGCTCAGGCTACTAGAATCGTACCTTCTTTCGATGAGCCAGCACCTTTGGATCTACCGTTCGCAAAAGTCAATAGTGTTGCAGCGGGAAGCCCTGCGGACGATGCTGGTCTAAAAGCTGGTGATACAATCAGAAATTTTGGTTATGTCAATCATGCGAACCATGATGGCTTGAAAAGGGTGGGAGAATGCGTACAAGGAAATGAGGGCGTATGTGTTCTATATCATGACTAGATGCTCGAAAATCTTACTAATTTATACTTTTACAATAGCGCGAGGTTATGGTAAAGGTTTCAAGAGATTTGGGACGCCAAGAGCTACAATTAAGTTTGACACCAAGAAGAAACTGGGGAGGCAGAGGGCTTTTGGGTTGTCATATTCTGCCATTGTAGCTTAAAATTGACTACTCTTAACATATTGTGACATTTGCTATTCGAGCGTAGGAGTTTACAGGGCGTTTGGGTTCTGGTGGAATAGTTTAGCCCAACTTTTTCCATGCCAACACATAAGGTTGATTTGGGCATCGTTGAATTCAATACATGTTAGCAGCTACCAGCAACACTTTCTGTGTATCAAGCTCAAGCTGGATAGCCTGGTATAGAAATGACGAGATGATCTTACATCTGATAACTAAGGCGGTTGGCCAGTAGCTTCTCGTCAGCTTTCGGAGGATACTGTGATAGAATGTATACTTGTTACTATCTTGATTTCTAGTTGGTACAAGTAAACAAAGCCGAACAATGAAATGACACTTTTGATATCATTTACCTACTTGCAGGTATGCTCGTAAGTACACACCATAGGTACTGCCTAAAGGCTTCGAATCAGATAAAATCAAATAATGATTTCGAAACAAAACAATGTATAATGTGATAATTCACAAACTGCATTCATGCATTCAAAAATTTCATTCCACTTGTTTCCACAGTTCCAAGATTTTGAAATTGGTTGACAGGTGAATGAATCCAATGAATGACAGAATAATAACGTGACTTCCACCAAAAAATCCATTTTTCGCTTACATAAAGTTCGCCCACCGCTTTCTTCTCTCTAAAGTTTTGGTCTTGTAGCAATCAAAACATTCTCACATCCTTGGAGACCAAATCATACTCCACCACGTCCACGACGAATTTTCAACGATAACAGGTACCCCTCCTCCTCTACAACTCTTCTAGTCATCAAAATCATTTTCGCATCGACAAATTTTCATTTGCGCTGACCATTTCATCAACAGTATCAACCTGTGCGAGATCTGTTTACCTCAACTTCTACCTAACGAAAACGTTAAGAAATCATGGCGGATTCCTCTGCTACAGGCACACCAACCTTCAAGCTTGTGCTTGTTGGTGATGGAGGAACCGGAAAGGTAAGCAAGTCGAACTTATAGATGATCATATTGCTCCCGCCGTTGTCAAGTTGGATATCATTGTCGCGAAATTTGCGCCTCCATTCCAACGATAGCGGCGTGGTAGCGTCTTGAATCATAGACTAATCATCAAATAGACCACCTTCGTCAAGCGCCATTTGACTGGTGAGTTCGAGAAGAAATATATTGCCACTCTCGGTGTCGAAGTTCACCCCCTTGGATTTACTACCGTATGTTGCGAATTCCCCACCTTGATCCGAGGCAAGGTTTACTAACACTTGCAGAACTTGGGAAACATTCAATTCGACGTCTGGGATACTGCTGGACAAGAGAAGTTCGGAGGTCTCCGTGATGGATATTACATTAACGGCCAATGCGGTATCATCATGTTCGATGTTACTTCCCGTATCACATACAAGAACGTTCCTAACTGGCATCGTAAGTTCCTTCAAACTCTCGTGTTGAAATGGTTTCAAAACTAATCTTCCGAATAGGTGACTTGGTTCGTGTTTGCGAAAACATTCCTATTGTTCTTACCGGAAACAAGGTCGATGTCAAGGAACGTAAAGTAAAGGCAAAGACCATCACCTTCCACAGAAAGAAAAACCTCCAATATTACGATATTTCGGCCAAATCCAACTACAACTTCGAGAAGCCTTTCTTGTGGTTGGCCCGCAAGCTCGTTGGTAACCCAACTTTGGTACGGACACACCTATTTCCATAATTCTCAAAGTAATGTGACTAATATGTATCAGGAATTCGTTGCTGCACCAGCATTGGCACCACCAACTGCACAAGTCGACGAGGAGCTCTTGAAGGTTTACCACAAGGAGATGGAAGACGCCGCCGCTATGCCACTTCCAGATGAGGATGACAACGATTTGTAAATCGACCGCAATAATGTCCAGAGGACCTTCGATCAATCAGCAGCATCTTAGATAGTTCTTTTTCTCTCGGTGGTATTTGCATTTCTCCTGTCGATCGGTTTTGCGGATAGAGGCAGATGACGCTCTCTCGTTTACTCGGGGCAGGGCACATCACAGGCCAAGGGGTATGCTGGGAGGGATGGATTGGGAATTTTACGAGCGACGAACATCTTGAGATGGAATTAATTCTCGAGATATCACTGCCATTGGCAGCTTATGTAGCTAGAGCAAAAAGCCATTAGTTCTTTTGATAGACAACTTTATGAACTCAAGGGCTCGTAAGGCCATAACGGAAAAAAAGTGGTTAAAATGTGATTGGATATGACCAGGAAATTGAATTTTTTAAGTATCACCCAGCCTCCCAGACATGTATTATCAGCATATCTCATCATTTGCCAATCTCAAATCTAGATACTTTCTATATCAGCGGTCAGATTAACTACTAAGCCAGAGAAGGAAGCTCGGATGTCGATTTATAAGTTCTTATTACTACCTACCCCTCATGCTTTTTGTTTACTTGTCATCGGTTTTTGGTACCAGTTTGACCTTGAAAGATATGACGATATACTCTTCGTTGTTTTCGCCAGTTCTATCCCTGTACGAGAGAAATGCACTTCCCAACAGAGATGCTTCTCCGATATCCATAAGAAATCCACGAATATTGCATTTAGATACCCCAGCCAACAAACCCCGCATCACTTCTTATCGTGTACAACATTATACCAGGTTGAGCGAAGGCTAACAAGTTTGTTCAACATAATTGCCCAATGAATAGTTTCCGAACCGAATTCTCCCTATGTTCCAGGTAGCGTTTACCAAAAAAACACGAAAAAGGTTTGTATTCATTTGTCTTATCTACAAACCCTATCCTACGCAACGCAGTTCCAGCAAAATTCCTGGATTATCCTTGAAGTATCATCGTCACTCGATCTGCAATGTGATGAGGCGGCTACTATACCTCGTATTCCCAACTCGATTTAAATGCTTGAGATGTGACGAGGTTTGAATACTGCTCATTCAGTGGAGTTGATGCGGGCGTTTTGCATAGTGATAATGAGCTAAAACACATCAGGAAGGACGTTAAGATTCGCGATGTTAAAGTGTTTTCCCATACCTATAAGTACTGTACCCCCAAGACTGTACATAAAAGCAAGTTTATGACACTCTTGTTGAATATACTCCTTTGTGTAAACAATGATTTCCCCAATAACGGCAGGATTGGCATTGTTCACAGTGGTGAACGGTGCCAAAATCACCCAAAGGAATTTGCAAGCTAGTCTGGTAGGCCGAGGCGTCCCAGCAAATGCAACTGGAGTAAAGACTCTGGTTACACCTCAAAACATAACAATTCGTTACAAGGAGCCTGGGAAAGAAGGCGTGTGTGAAACAACACCTGGTGTGAACTCCTACTCGGGGTATATCGACCTTGATGCGTACGTTATTCTTGAACCCTGAGATTTGAAGTATTGTAGTCCCAAGATGCTAAACTATCTTAGCAACTCACACACCTTCTTCTGGTTTTTTGAAGCTCGAAACGATCCTGCAAATGCACCAGTCACTTTATGGCTTAATGGTGGACCGGGTTCCGATTCTATGATTGGTCTCTTCCAAGGCATGTACCATCATGGAACACCCATTGGAAACTAGCTGACCTTGCCAGAATTGGGGCCTTGTAATGTTACAGCAAACCTCACTACCGAATTGAACCCTTATTCGTTTAGCGAGTATTCGAACTTGCTGTTCCTTTCTCAACCCCTGGGCGTTGGCTTTTCGTATGGTTCTGAAGGCGAAGGAAGTTTGAATCCATGTAAGTAGCTCGGCACGTCGTTCATGAAGATGTACTAACTTCAGAAACAGTCACCGGTGTTTATGAGAATTCTTCATTTGCTGGAGCGCAAGTAAGATATCCTATCATCAATGCGACAGCCCTCGACACGACAGATTTGTCGGCTGTGGCCGCTTGGCACGTACTGTAAGAAACACTTTTTCCTCTGCTGAAGACGTAGAAACTGGCTGCTCATGCTTCAATCTTTGGGATCTCTCATCTCTGTTGTCTTTAGCCTTCTATAACGGTTGTAAATTTTCCATCGTCCTAATTTTTCACAGGCAAGGATTCCTTGGCGGCTTGCCCCAACTCGACCCAGCTGTCAACCTCACCACCAAAAAGGAATTCAATCTATGGACGGAAAGTTATGGGGGTCACTATGGTCCAGCTTTTTACAAGTACTTCTACGACAGAAATCAGGAAATTGCAAACGGCACTATTGCAGGTATCCAACTAGACTTTAACACCCTTGGTGTTGGTAATGGAATTATCGACGAATATATCCAAGCACCCTTGTAAGTCAGGTCACCAATGTTTGTATATGTATCGAAGATCTACTAATCATGTAACTGATAGTTATCCTGAATTTGCCGTGAATAACACATATGGCATCAAGGCTTATAACGACACAGGTACTTGAGCCGCTACCAAACATTCTCTCACTATACTGACTACAATAGTCTACAACTTTGCGAAGTTTGCTTTGAATATGGGCAATGGCTGCCTTGACCAGATCGGCTTTTGCAGAGCAACAAATTTGACAACGGCTGCAGAGCAAGCAATTTGCACCGAAGCCGAGAACCTTTGCAGAGATGCAGTGGAAGGAGTCTTCTATACATATGGAGGGCGGGGAGCTTATGACATCAGACATCCATATGGTTCGTTTGCTCATTTTGATACACTCCTCAATTTCTTCTTCATACGATTCAAAGATTACGTTGACATGAACTTGAGCTAACCAAATTTTCAGATGATCCAACTCCACCAACATACTTTCTTGATTACCTCAACTTGGCCTCTACACAAAATGCTCTAGGAGTAAACTTAAATTATAGCGAGGACGCCAATAATGAAGTTTACTACGCATTCCAACAGACTGGAGATTTCGTCTATCCCACTTTCTTGGAGGATCTAGAATATTTACTCGCAAACGACGTTAGAGTATCACTATTTTATGGTGATGCAGATTATATTTGCAATGCAAGTTTATGCCCAGATAGTTAATTCGTTACAACTAAGAACCTAAACTAACACGGTCAAATAGTGGTTTGGAGGAGAAGCCATTTCCTTGGCCGCAAACTATACTCACAGCGCTGAGTTTGCGGCAGCAGGATATGCTCCATTCATCGTCGATGGAACAGAGTATGGAGAAGTGAGACAGTATGGAAACTTCAGTTTCTTGAGAATCTATGAAGCAGGTGCGTCATATCTCCTTATACTTACATATGATCAACACTTTATTCACTTACTAACTTTCACAACAAGGTCATGAAGTACCATACTACCAGCCAGTAGCAAGTTTGGAATTTTTCAGACGAACGTTACTTGACCTCGACATCGCTGAAGGAAAGGCAAGAGTTGCCAGTAACTATTCAAGCCCGGGTGTCGCTTCAGCTACTCACACTGAACCTTTTGTTGCCTTACCGTCATCTACATCAGGATCTAGTACCGCAGCAGCTCTACCAGATGGATTACCCAACTGGTAAAGATGGAAAAGCGTTTCTGTATAAGAGTATGCTTACCACTAAGAATCCCTGTCCTGGATCGGAAAGTGCATGCAGGTCACGTGTTGACGATCAATCGTTCGTCATGAAGCAATTATAGATATATTACCAAGACTTTGTTTTAAACTATGAAAAATTGACTGTAAAATATTGACAAACCTTCAAGGTTCTGGTCGATTGAATTTGAATTGCATGAAACATTTAAATTAATTGGTCATACTTCGTGATGATAACATTATCTGTTCCGGGGTAGATGTGGAAATTCCTTAGATTCTTTAGATCCTCGCTTGCGTCGCGGTTCCCCAAACGCGTCGACCTCAACTCATGCATACAAATCTTCCTCCTCTAGTTCCTCATCCCTCCCAATTCATTTTATCCACCCAGGAATTGGAATTTTTATTATCGAGGGTTTATTTTCTATATCCCATCCTTCAATTGCATATTCATTTGGTATGAATAATCATTAATATGGACGACGCGACTCTACCCCCGATGCCTCCACCCCGCTCTCCCTCACCAACTCTCCCTGAACATATCCCTCAACCTAGTTCTGGAACTGACCCCCGGAGCCTACCCGAGGTAGAAAAGGAACATCCGCATTACTCAGATAACAGCGGAGAGTTAGAGCCCGCCAATTCCTCACACGACGTTGCTGCATTTGTTCCCCTCAAGGAAGAGGCCCCTGATAATGAAGGGAAGTTAGAAGGCGGGAAGCAAAAAAGGAAACGAACTAGGTACGCAGGATTATATCACCATCTACTCTTTCTAGGTCTTTTTTTTCCTTCAACACTTTTGGCTTAAACTTGCTGTTTCCATTCAAAAAGTTATATATTATGCGAAGTGTCGTGTGCTGATGAGTTTATTTCTGTAGCCCCGAAGACCAAGCATTTCTCGAAGCCCAGTATAAGGAAAACCCCAAACCGAACAAAGCAGCGCGTGCGGAAATTGTCAAAAGCGTTAGATTGAACGAGAAGGAAGTTCAGGTATGGATACTGTCGAGCTCCATTGTACTGTATTACAAGACGCGTCCCGACTGACTAGTCAATTCCCATAGATATGGTTCCAAAATCGTCGCCAAATAAATCGAAGAAAGTCGCGTCCACTTCTCCCACATGAGATTGCAGCCTTTGGTCTTGGTCTAAATCCCTTGTCTTCTGATCCTGCATCCATAGTCAACTATAGTAGCAGCCAGGAAACAGATGAGCAAGCCGAATCATTACTGCCAAACGAGGCTTTAAGAACACTTGATAATGAGGACGAATCTCGAATTTCACAGGACGTTGAGCTGTCAGCACCCGAAATGATATCTACAATCAAATCTTCAGAGAAACCTGCGGAAGGAACTAAAAAGCTTCCGGTAAAGACCGAACCTAGTTCTCAAGTCTCAGAGACACCCAGCAAGGAAACTCGCTCTCAATCGGTTTCGGAAGCCCTATCTCAGTCATTTTCCGCTACACCTGGGTATCTGGCCAATCGTTGGAATAACGTGAACCCATTCTCAACCCCTGTTGCTGCTCACAGTGCCATGTTCACAACCCCCACCATGTATGCAACCCCAGTTCTAATTCCTCTATCGCGAATAAGCTACTGACAAAGTACCCCCAGTTCTCGACCAATCTTCCCATCTTCTTGCCCTGAAAGAATCACAACAGATACTACTCCATCTGCTACATCTCGAGTGCGTCTTTCAACTGGCCTGGATGGTAGAGCAGAGTTAGTTGAAGGAGAAATCACCCCTCCCCGCCCACATGCCGAACGGCCTACATCATCACTGTCTAGCGTCATTCCACTAAAGCGAATGCGAAGCTTATATCGCAGCCATAGTGCCCTGCCTCTCGGATCTTCATCCTTCAATGGCCCTTTCACGCCTCGTCTACTAAGTGGCCGCTCGCGTGATGCACGGACTTGGGAATTTTGTGCTGAAGGAGAGCCTCGTGACGAACTCACAACTCAGGCGGAAAATGAGTCCAGTGGTTCAGCAATCGCAGCTATTAGTCTTATCCGCTCGACAAGCAGCAGTGCTTTGAAACCCAACCCCAATAAACGAAACACACCATCTCGACCGAATCTGCAAGGGAAGAGACCTAAAATGGGACGCGCATCGTCAAGTGTTGCGAGGATGCAGAGTGGTGTTAAAAAAGTGGGGCAGCCGATTAATGATAAAGACCCGTTGATGAGATCTCCATCAGGAGACTCGGACAAGGAGAATTGGATTCCGTCTCAAAATAGCGTGAACCCACGCCGGCGACCTGCTCATATCCAAAAAGAGAGTGACAGAGAACCGAAAGGAATTCTTCAAGACAATCCTAGTATCCCTACTCACGCAGACTTTGGTGTCAACAAGAATAAGCGAAGGAAGAGCGCTCACTCCGAGCCCCAGGTTTATGAGGATGCAGGAGCTGGTACAAAGAACACCAAAGCTCCCGATGATGATGTTCAACAATTTATGCAAGCTCCGGTGAGCCCGAGCAAGAGGGACGATGTCGATTGTATACAAGGGCTTCTATCATTGAGTCAGGGGAATTGGCGATAATCAGGGCCCTACGGGGTCAGTGATACGAGAAATGAATGATGATACGGGGTCTTACTGGAGCTTGGTTGGTTGGGTATTGGTCAATTTTTGGAAAATGGAATAAAATTGGTGTAACATTGTGGTGTGGTGTATGGTCAACTATTGTGGGTTCCACTAACAGTTGGAAGATCCAAAAATGTTCAATTAATCGAAACAATTTTATCTTAAAGATCTGGCAGTCTGCTGGGCTGGTCCTGAACTTTGCGATCCTTATTTTTTCCAAAGACTTCTGCGATCAAACTTGTGTAAGGTCAAACTGCTAGATCATCCATTGCCATTTAACACTTTGAAAGTCATGATGAGGAATCCCCTGTCCATTCAAGTCAATTAAGCGAGCACAACCCCTCGAGTTGTATCAAGATAACTACTATTACCTGATCATCTTCAGATACATATTAATGCTCTTAATTGATGTATCAAATTCTATTAACATTACCTTAGGGCCTTGTTAGTCATCTTCTATTCACTGTATATGGTGTGTACTTCTTAAATTTGCTCCCAATTTCTTTCCGGCCCCGTGCCAGTTTCTCCAGCCCAACAACCACATAATAGCTTTTTGATTCCTCAATCAGCTTCAAGTTAACAAAACAGTCTCTACCTTCTTGAGGACAACAAACAAATCACCATTTCAATGGAACAAATTTCTGCTACACAGACACCACTACAAGAATTTCAGGCTCTTGATTCTTACATTGACGTTGACTTTGCTCAGCTTTTTAATTCTTCGGTTTCTATCTGTGATGACAAACTCAGATTGAAAGGGATCGCTGAAAAACCTGGACCGGGTTTTGATCAAGGTAGTGAAAAAGAAACTGGTATTTGTACAACTGCAGAGCATAAGGCTGTCGATGATGAAGAAATCGATCCTCTGACAGTCAACACAAAGCCGCTTATGCTGACACCAGAGCCTTCATTGCCCAGCTCCAGATCTAGTTCCAGCTCAGCATCCAGCTCCACATCCACCAGCACAAACCCTGGTTTGAAAGTCGATAATATAGCTCGGACTGCAGTTGTCTCTAAAATTGTCCACCAAAAACAAGCATCTGACAGCACGATTGTTACGGAAATCAGCAGTCTCCAGCACCCAAGTTACAAAGGAAAAATCTGCAACACAAGTAAAATTGCCACTAGTTTGACCACTACTTCAACAACTCCAATTATCGTCAGTCCAATAAGCCGTATTGAGCTCCGAGAACTCTACGAGAAGTATCCCAACATTTGCCCAAAATTTCCCGCACCACCGCCAGCCTTCTTTAATCGAGATCTCAGCCAACAAACATATTTACAATGCGTACGATCACCTCCAATCACACCGCGCAAATACGGCCAACCAGATTCCCGCCGTCTCGCCGAGTCATTCGCCTCCAGAACACCACTCCCGTCCAAAATTCACTTGCACCCCCGAATGGTGAAAGAGAGCTTGAGGGAATGGTACGAGATGGCGGGATTCATGGCAAAGTGTCGACGTGATGAACAGCTCAATCCTTATCCACATCTGGATCTGAATTCGGGATGGAATCGCGCACGAGTTCAGGGAGAACAGTGGCATGATAATTTCAATCCGTGGCGGAAACCTAATACGAAGATTCTGGAAGTGGTTCAGTTGCAAGAGCAACTTTTGAAGTTTTCGTGGGGTGAACAGGTGGATTCGATTGTTGTTGATGGGGGGTTGGCAGAGGGTGTTTTTGAGAAGGTATTTGAGGGCGTGGATGCGGAGAAAGAGAGGATGGCGGGACGCGGACAGAAGAGAATGCCTGGGGCTTGGTGGGCCCAGAGAAAACGTATTTTCTATGACTTGAAGGGTAGAGGGTTTAGGGAGGAGGTTCATATCAAGAATTGTCAGATTTGGGATGGGGTAAAGGCATGGGCTGCAAATGATATTGACGCAGAATACGGCAAATTGAAGCGAAAAATCGATGTTGTTGAGAAGATGGCCGCGAAAGCAGGCGATATGGAACAGACCCAGATTGGGGAGCCTATTCCCAAGAGACACAAAGCCTGTCATCGGATCGCACAAGTCATGAGCGCCACCTGGCGAGCCAAGCGAAGAAACCAGGAAAAGAAAGCGGGTCGATGGACAGACGGGACGCCTTTGCAAAACCGCATGTGGGCCGAATTTCACTGGGTCTTAGATGCGCCGGACCATCGTGATCGGCGATTTTTCGATACGCGGGACTGGCCGCGCATGTTCGCTGAGAGAGGATGGCCGGGAGTCTCTGCGATGCGGGTTTGGGCGGAGTTTTATCATGGATGGGGTCCGTTGCAGAGCTGGCTTTATTGGTATACGCTTCAGGCGCAGAGGCAGCTTAGGACGTTTAGGGAAAGGGAAGTTCAGAGAAGGCAGAGGCAGTGGGCTATTGAGGGCGAGAGCTAGGCTTGCGGATGCGAGATTCGGGCATGTTGGGCACCATGGATACGATAGTGGTGGTAATGGGATATTCTGGTGCTTTGAGGGATTCGAAATTTGGGGGGTAATGCGATGATCAGAAGTCTCCTGATCGTTTGGAATATTCAGACTCTACGAGGGTCTTTACGCAACCTAAAGTTCCTCGTCAAGTGGGAGAATCGTAGGTTCGAAATATGAAGCGAAACGTGTGTCATGACAGCATGGCGGTTCGAAGAGATTCGCGCCATACAGTTCCGTTTCTCAAGCTTTATTTGTCAGCTGGTGATCTATGCTTTAATATCAGTTCGTAGCAATCTAAGAAAGCCTATTTATTTCCTAGCAGCGAAGAAGTGATTAATGTGCATGGTGACGAACTTGTTGAAGATAAATCTGCGTATTTCGTGCGTAGTATGCTTTCTTGACCGGCGTCCATACTTCATCAAAGTAGAGTTTACAACAGCATTTCTGACCTCGATACTGAATGATATAGATCATTCTCTTGGGACTACCGCTATCATGATGGGTGGTTTATTGGTCTGTACTACGGAGTCCTCAGGTGGACAGCAATCGTGTCCCTGTCAGTCTCTTGAAGTCAAAATTTAAATACGCGCACACTAAAGTCGCTTGCTTTAGCTTGATAATAACGAAATCTGAAATCTCTTGGCGTTCTTAATGGAACTGATTTCTATCCCTGGATATTTGGGAGATGAGAGAACAGGAAGAAGCTAAAAGAAGGAACGAAGGTACTGAAAGCTACACACCACTGCTTTTTAGTGAGAAACATGATATAGTTTCGCTTACATGCTGTTCCTAAGGCCATTAATGATTCATAGACGAAGTTTGATTCGAAGGGGAACGATTAAATCTCTCTTTCTTAGAGACCAAGATGATGTGAAACGGGTTATTTGGGCACGTAATGCAGCAGTGATGGATGCAAAAGGTATTGAATAAGCACAGTCTATTGAGTAGCCAAAGGTTTCTCTAAATTTTTACCCTAGAGATAATATTCAAGCACCGGAGGTGTTCGCACTTTCCTGAAGTAAAGTTACCAACAAACCCTTTATATTCTCCATCCACAACTAAGATTCATGTATTCCAAATGAATAGTTTATCCGAATCATCTCTTCAGTTATAAGCTATCAACTATGAACCATGGGGAGAGCAAAGTTCCAACGACGGAAGGGGAAGAGCCACAACAAAATCATGCCAAGAGCTTCTTTGAAAGGCCATTTAATGGTGAAGGGTTTCAACGCTGCAGCAGTAAATTGATACTAAGAAACCATTACTCAATCACTTGAAGCTGATGTTTGTTCAGGCGAGACAAACTCTGAAAGTGCAAAAGAAACACTGCAGACTCGTGAATGAGCGTACCGAAATCAAAGTGCGTGAGCTCAAGTCCTCTAGCTGAATATCTCGTTTTGAAGAAGGCTAATTGTTTTCAGTCTCGAAACTGGGCCAACTCTATTCGTATTCAAAAGGAAAGGTGTTTGCTCCTAGATATATTACCTGAAGTGCGTCTGATCATCTGGGAGTTTTGCCTTCTCAATCTTCGTATGTAGTATCCTCTATCTCCAATCTCTCCAATGATGCTGGCGTATACATAGTAACGTTTGCAGCTTGCGGCCACAAACCCATCACAGTAGGGATGTCTCAGCCGCCATTTAATCGAGATCGACATGCGTTTGAAGGCCCATTTCCTTTCCATCGTAACAAGAAATTCTACGCATAAAAAAAAGCCTGCTTTCGCCAGAAATATTTCGACCAAGTACACCCTACCTTCAGAGCCCCAAATTTTCAATCTCTTTATGATTTGTCGACAGGCATATCTTGAAATTGAGGGTGGCGCCCTCTTATACAAAACGAAGACTTTTAGATTCATTGAACACATGAGTTTGTTCAGATTTTGTTTTAAAATCCAACGCCACTTTTTCTTCATACAAAGTATGGTTCTTGAATATGACATCTCTCGTAACGTGGCCTTTTTTTTTTGTCATTTCTACGTTTTCGATGATTTTCCGTCGGTGTAACCTCAAAAAATTCAAAATGAAGATAAGAATTCTAAGTCGCGAGCTTGTCAGAGAGGGAGCGCCTGCCATTGAGATCAATGGAACCCTTATCCCAAATTATCACGGAAATGTAGTACTCCACAAACTCTGCAGCAGCCCGGAACTATGGAAGTGGAATCTAAAACCCGAGAAAGTTGACAACATCAAAGACTTCGACATTGATGTCAGCGGCGATTATGCCTGGCCTAGCTACTTTAGATTTGGCGGAGACAAAAAGGGTTGGCACCTTGTCAGGAATCTACATGCTATGCACAGTATCAACATGAGTGAACTTGTGCAGCGTCTCACGAAAGGTATCCGTACTACAACAAACGTGGTGTCAAAGAGCAAACCTCGAACCGCATAGAGGACATATGGGTTGATGTCTGCGAACCTATCCTGGTCCCAGAAACTGCACTGAAATTTTTACAGGAGAAGAACGAGAAAGCGGAGAGGAAGAGGTTGGAGATGGAGAGATTGGAGGAGATATCGGAGGAGCAAAATTGAACAAATCGTCGGACAACACAGCAATAACTGTTTCTGCTCTTCTAGAACTGCCGCAACGGACCGAGTTAGATGTAACTCCTACCCGTGTATTAACAACGTCGGAGAACGGTTCACTAAACCGTGATTCTCAATATACTTAAGTAACCATACAGATATTTACAGATTGCTGACTCGTGATTCTGGTGATACAACACTTTCCCGGTTCTCCTTCTCGATTCTACGCCTCGCTTCCTCGTTCCCCCTTTTCCACATGTCTATTCTTTTCAAATGCCCATTATCAAATCCTTCTCGCCACCACTTCTGGAACTTTGGTAAACTTCTACCTTTACCATTCTTTGGCTCACCTGCCATTTCCCTGATGGTCTCAAAATACTCTTCAAAATCGGGATACAGAGCTGTGAAGGGTACTCCATCCCCTTTTACTGCGATTCTATCTTCTTCCCATTTCTTTTGATCTTCAGCTGAAGGAAGCGTGATGCATCCGGCCAAAAATCGTGCTACAAGTACAGCTTGCCATTCAAATACCTTAAATGTAAATCCTGCGGCTACAGCACCAACGAAAGTCAAGGTAGGGTCCTCGCGCCAGAATATATGTTGGTACAGATTCGGAAGACGATTATTGCGAATGGTAGAATCGAGATTAGGAATGAAAGGAAGAGTCCAGGAATATCCAGTTCCGAAAATAATATAGTCTACTTTCTCTAATTTAGACCCATCCTCAAAATGGATTGTTCGCTCATCTGTATTGGGATCCGAGGTTATGTGGGATATCGGCGGACGTCGAAGAATATGGGGATGCTGGAAAGCGTAGTCAAAAAAATAAGGATGATATTTGCCTCGAACAACAGAATGAAGAGGTCGTTCAACATAATCAGCAAGGGCATAAGAAATATCAGGACCAGAGATGCTGGCGCCAACGACTACTACACGCTTCCCACGATATGTTTCTGGGTTACGCCAAGCTTTCGAATGAAGAACCCTTCCAGGAAAATTTTGGGAGAAGGTAGAAAGACCAGGAGTTGAAGGAATGAACGGGACACTGTAGTGTCCGGCTGCTACAACAACTGCATCGAAAGATTCCGTCCACCATCTGTCTTCAATTCCATTGTCAAGGGGTTTGCGCAACGTCAAAACCCATTTCGATGTATGTGGGTCTTTGTGAACAAGCTCCACAGTAGTATTGTACGATATCAGATCCGGGTATCCTTTCCGATCCACCAAGTCTTGAACATATTTTTCCACCACCTTCCAATGGCGAAATGGCGAGGTTTCTCCATGTCTTTTAATGTTAATCGCTGATCTTGTTTCCGGAAATGGTTCTTGAGAAAAAGACATGGCGAAAGCATCTATATTTGTTTCCAACGTAGGATATATCGAGGTATCAGAAAATCTATATTGGGTGTTGTGCGGAAGCGTGGTGGGAAGTTCGGATGGAATGGGAAGAGTCTCGTCGGGTCTGCGAGAAGCAAGTTTCTCAAAGTCTGGAATTTGTTGGACGCGATCTTTTGGATCTCCGAGCCTGTGAATATGAGTGATTGTTCTAATGTTCTAACCATTCAGGCATTTCGTACTCACCAGCATCCTCCAGCTTTCTCTCTTCTCTCAAAGAGCCGGATCTCATCAAATGCTTGCTCCTGAGCCAGAGCATCGAATGCAATTGCGCCAGCTGGTCCAGCGCCGATGATTGCCACTGACTTGACGATTGCCATTTTGGGGAAATTGCTCCTTTGGTGAGTGTAAAGATATGTAGATAGATATATTAATATTACTGCGAAGTCATGGAGGGCGTATAGAGGATAGAAAACCCCTCAAAGCACACCTCATAGTTTTTATTTATCCTCTTATTAGTAACGGGACGGGAAGTAGTCGATCTGCAGGGAACTCGGTATGGCGAAATTTATCGTGCATATCCCCTCACTCGGGTTCGTTTCGGTCATATGAGCCTAGGTAGATCTATGATAAGATTAGATTAGATCTGTTCCTCTTTAGCTCCATACAGACAAATTGATAGTTACTTCATTGCGAACAACGGGTACTGGCTTTCAGTCCCCTCGATCATTAGATAATTTCCCGCTCAAGCAGGACTATTTAGACATGGGATGAGGTCACAGCTGCATTCCGTCATATCGAGGCGCACTGTCATATATATATCATGTTACATCATGTCGATGGTTCTGTGTTATAGGTTACATTAAGATCATACATTGATATGATATCGATTATAAGTTTTCAAATATTCAAGCTGGCTTCATAGAGTAGATTCAAATTAGACGAGAATGTCATGGGCTATCTGCGTTCAATGTTGATAAATTGCAAAGAACATACCTAGCTGAATCCCCATTGAGTTCCGAGATACAAGCTCTTCAGAGAATATCACCATCCTCATCATTTTCCTGTCTCGCGCGTTCCATCTCTAAATTCGTGAGACCTCTCAGCTCTCCTTCAATCTCTCTACATAAAGTACAAGCCTCCGCAATTCTCAACCACTCACACATCGCTAGAGCCGCACTCAATACTGCAGTTCGCGCTCCCTCGGTCCCAGCTCTTTCTTCCATACCATCGACCAAGTTTTCTCCCCATTTATAGAGATTGTTCATATCCATAGCCGCATTTGATTCAGCTCGATGAGGTGCCATCTGATCTCTCCTGGCCTTTCTCCATAGGAATGTACTGATTACTTCGATATTGTCCATGAGAGTCTTGGAATGATCATCGTTGTATGACCTTTCTCGTCCTTTACCACGGTATGGATGATATCGGTGGGAATATGAACGATTTCGCTCGTATCTGATACCGATATAAGAAGAATTTGGAAGAGCGCGAATGTAAGTGGTGGTGGCATCTAGGCATACTTGGTAGAGGGTATTCAAGAGGAAGTAGCGCTGCTCAGGAATCGATACAGGTGCAACGATTGTACTATCTGAGGCATTTGAAATGGACATCCTATTATCCAGTGTTGGTTTAGACGGTGTGTAAGTCTCCATGGAACGTATGGAGACCCGGTCTGATGGAGAGTTATTTAGCATCATAGCAATAGTGGGAAGACAACTGCCAGAAACATGGCGTAGAGGCAGGGCACGTGAATGTCCAGCGAGGTTGTCAGTTGTACGAGGACCTCCTTGGCATTGACAGTAACCTGCGTTTAATAGGTTCTGAGAGTTTTGTCGGGTCGAGACGGGTGTGGTCATTAGACAGTCCGGATCAGGTTCAAACGTCGCCTCAATGGCTGGAGAGGGCTCCTGCAATACATACCCAAAAGACGCTCTATTTTCGCATTGAAAGAGCTTACTTCCCTCGGCGCTAGCGTTTCCCGTCACCGACGCCATCTGACTGCCAGACGCAATAGGAAGATGAACAATCGCTTGATTAGATAGGTGCATAGGATTATTGATCCCGTTTTCAATGCCTCCAAAACTTCGGGAGTGACGTATTGAATTAATGTCAAAATGATAAAAAGCTTTAGATTTCTCATCGTTGTTCGTATCCATGGCGTAGAGAAAGTTTCGCTAGGGCCGAGGTGGTACGAATGGAAGATGAAAATAAATATTGTCAAATTTTTCAAGGAGGGTGTGAGAGAAAGATAAGGTCTGGTTTCTCTAAGGGCAACAACTACAACGAAACATGGTGTGATTCTCGAAGGAAACATACTTAGCTGGATTATTCTCTGGCACAATTGAAATGGGTCATGTAATATATTATACTCTGCATGGAAAGTATGGAACGGCAAAGAGCCACTGCGTTGCATGCTTAGGCTTTGTACACAAAGTTGCGAAACTCGTCAGTGCTTCTATTCATCTCTATTTTAAGCGTTCCAAATAACAATTCTTCCATCAACACCGCTCGCTAAAAACCAATTAGTTTCTCCTTAAAGATATAGATTAAAAGAGCACTTACTAGAGAACTTGCTGACACCACTTTCTGAACCTTCATAGACGCGGATAGTGCTGATGGTGTTTTGATGCACAGTTGTCAATTGTGTATCATCCTTGGCTTTTCCTTTCAAGTCCATTTGCTTGAACATATTGAAAGCACTCTCCTCTCCAACATCTTTGACCGGGCCCCCTTTTGATTCCAAAGAACCTGTGAGTTGCCAGCCTCCTTCGCTACCACTAAATCGGAATGCCTCACAGTCGTAGCCTGCCGCAATGATCTCAGCTTCGCCATTCCAGATCAAACTCATAAAAGGGAGAAGCTGTGTGCTGACACTAACGACAGCCTTTGGAGGTTGGTCTGCGCCATTGGGGTATACGACTGTGATGCTGCTATCGTGTGCAGCAAAGGCCAATGCATTTCCACTCGGTGAGAACGATACTGCGTGAACCCATCCAGCAGAATTGTTGAGATACTCTCCGCAGACAGTGTTGAATGGCAGGCGTTCTCCCCATACCCCCGGTTCTGGTCTGGCATCTACTCCCTTAATAAAACTCGAGAATACTCTCGCATGGGCATCGGTAGAGCCGGCAGCTAGAAGAACGGAATTTGGATGCCATGCGACAGTTGTGATGGTGCTACGGATAGGCTTCTTGATGTGTTTCGAAACCCACCAGTCGTTCTCCTCTTCAAAGTAGCAGATAGCAATCACCCTTGCACCGGATCCAACGGCAAACTTCGTTTCGGAAGGAGACCATCGAACAAATGTGGCCGCACGGTTGATTCGGAGAAGAACGAGAGTAGGTTTATAGCCAGTGGGAGATGGTTCCCAAACCAAAGCATTGCGGTCTGGCCCAATATTATCAGCATTGTTAAATTAAACCAGTAAGATTAATTGGGTACAAACCTTGGGAGCATGTTACAATTCTACCACTGTTAGGAGCTATATCAACACTGGTGACGGTCTTGTCATGGCCCTTCAATTCGTCCTTGAGCTTGAATCCCTTACCGTCTCGTCCATAGAGCTCGACACTGGTGTCGCGTGCTACAGCCAATGTCTGTCTATCGGCAGAGAACGAGTGATCCGCGATAGGATGATGGAAAAGGTGATGAACTTCTGGACCAGGCATTTTGTTGCTTCTTGATAGGAGGAGCTCTCTACTATCACTGTAAATATGTACTTATGTTGGCATTACCGCATGGACGAGAGATGCTTGCTTAAACGTGGGGCGGGTGTTCCCTATACGTCCGCTTACTAACCACTCTAAGCTAGCGCAAGGCTGCGAAAGGCGGATTCTCGAAATTTATATCTATATTGATATATGTTGGAAGTACCCCAAATTCAAGACGCGACTGACTACCGAGTAACGACAGAATGAGTGCCGCAGTAAAACCTGTCCCAGTGAGGACGTCGTTCCCTCCAAACCAAACCCTTTACATTACCAATTTACCTTCTTCGAAGATTCAAAAAGATGATTTACGAAGAGAACTATACACATTATGCTCGACTTATGGTCCAGTCCTCGATGTCATAGCTCTTAAGTCAATGAAGATGAGGGGTCAAGCACACGTGGTGTATAGAGATATCCAGACCGCGACTCAGGCTATGAGAGCACTACAAGGGTTTGAGTTTCTTGGACGTGAAATGGTTAGTTGGAAGATCTACAATTCCATTGCTCGTCTACTTAAAATGATCAAGGGCTGACATTCACCTTACTAGAATATCCAATATGCCAAATCAAAGTCAGATACCATTGCCAAGTTAGGCGGTACTTTCACTATGCCGTCTGCAGCAGCGGCTGCGGTCGTGGCCACAGAATTGCAGCAAAGCATTTTCAATGCGCCGCCATCTGCAGCTACCACTACGAGCAATTTACCTGCACCACCACCGCCATCAACCCTCCAGGTTCCAGCTCCTGCCTCTGATCACGCTATGGAAGATGCGACAAGCCCAAGTGCAAGTGTTGCTGGACAAAAAAGACGTCGGGATGAAGAGGAGGAAGAAGATAGTGAAGGAGATGTTGCAATGGAGGAAGACAGTGATGACGATTAGCGACTGATGATATTGCATGGCAAAGGCGTTGGGGACTGGTTTGCGGCGTATTGGTCTTGGTCACACGGTTATCGACTGAAATGGATCTAAAGGGCTACGGCTCCTATACAATTCGCATATGAAGTACATTGACCTCTAATGACATGTCAGACATGACGTGTAAACCATTGTGTATTTCTGATGTAACATAAGTGTACATACCTATTTGGTGATGTTTCAATCGTGTGATAGGTTTTGTCGCTGCATGTCCACAAAGTGAATATGAAGCTACAATATCTATGTGATTCTTGGATCCATATACCTATTATATGCCCAGTGGAGACGAAACTCTTTGAGGAGGCAGAATGTCAAAAGCTCTTCTCTATAGATCTTCCTGAGCCATTTCATGAGGCATCCATAGTCCCACACACCCACCTATCAAGCCAAGCCATACCATTAAATAATTATCTACCGGACAGTCAAAATTCTCCATTGCCTCCCTGGTTTGACATGGATGAATGAAGAATGCCGGTACATCTGTGATAGGATGCGGCTAAAACCTAGTTAGGATGTATTCTCATAGCAAAATCGGCCACTTACAGCAGCAGAAATTCCACCCATAACTCCCATTGCACGAAGTTCACTTTTGTACTCGTCTGGAACGAGATGTCGATATACCGAATCTATGTCAAACGCAGGCTCATCATTTGGTAAATCATGAAGCGTAAACCACAAAGTCGGTATTCTATAAGTGGGATGTAGATGAATCTCATAGGTAACGTAAGGCTGGTGAGAATGTAGACTGTATTGGGGGATAGCGTCACTCTCCAGTCTCGAAGACTTGTTCAGACGCAGTGCCTCCTAGACGATGTCAACAAGTCTAAGTATTCATATAGTGTCAACACGAATGAAGAGAGTCACTAACATCGTCTTCATCCTCATCCATCATATCCACCTCTTGACTCGGGGCAGAATTTGGAGCGTAACCACTACTCAAATTGCCAAGAGCAAGTAATAGATCATCATCATCTTTTGGTGGATGAATTAATCGAATGATCTCAACATAGCATGATCCAGTAGTTGCTGTTCGTCCCATGGACAGCTTGAGGTTCTTTCTTGCAGGTCCCAATGATGCTCGACAATATCTTCGATCAAGAAACGCACAGGCGAGCTCAAACTCTTCTTCCGTGAGAAATGGCCACTGACGATATTCATGGCGATGTGTTGCCATCATGACTGGTTTAGCACTGGCTAGAGAGTCACAATATTCAACCCACAAATCAGTATTAGTGTAAGTACCGTGTTTGCTGTGCTTGCTGTGCTTGCTCTATGTAGGTGGTTCATAAACATGTAGTGGATCCCTAGCAAATCCCGCTAAAAAGAACCTTCTCTGTTCAAGTGTTGATTTTGAAAGTAAATTGATGATATAGATTTTGTAGATTCAAAAGTAGAAAAATACTAGTCGTGATAATTTATGAAATTGTATCGTTCGTAGCTTCTCCTTAGGAACGGTCAGATACCTACCAGCTACACCTGCCGTGCTAGACTTGCTGGCTCGGTAGACGAACTTATAAGAACTGGCGATTCTAGCTATTCTCATCAGTTACCCCAGTTTAAAATAGTGGTCAGGGGTAGCTTTGCTTTTCGCTATCTACCCACTGAAGCTCCCCAGACCAGATAACTATCGCCATATCCATATATATGCTCGGATTCCGAGTTATTCTTCGTAGAGTTATCAGAGTCTACACAAATGTCCGATGAGGATTGCCCAAACATACTGGGTAGACACACAAATCTCCATTTCCAACGTCTATCAGATTCTTTGAACAGGTTTGACTGTTCAAGAAGAACTTGGAAATGCAAATCTAACAGGTACGACACTCGGGGGTGCAATATAAGGCTGAAAATAAAGCCTGTAATTGATCCCAAGGCTCGGTAAGTACGCCTTACGTGTACTGTTCTCTAGATTTTATAGCTCTTGAGCCTCTCCGTTTCGAAATGACACCTAATGACAACCTTCAGATATTTTAAGTTTTTTGTATCTTAGTGTTTGTTTATAGTCGCGCCTTCTAGTAATGAAATGATTTTGAAGTTTCCATGAACAGTCGCGACCCCTTTAATCTACGCCGCTCTCCAGCATTCAACATCCTTCGAGGCACTGCGACACAAGCTGCTTCAAATATCACTCAAAGGGTCAAAGAAGCAGGCGAGCAAGCTTATGAGTCTGGGAAGCAAGCTGTCGAAGAGATGTCCACTTTTTCCATACCAAAAAACGTCCCCTCTTTCACAGATCCTCAGCGCAATTTGGAAAACAAAGCTTGGGCGGCCTCTGGCATGACCGCGAGATCATCGACGGCACATACAAGTGGAGGAGTAATTAGCGGCATACAAGATCGAGTCGGAAACTTTCTTGGAGAAAATAAGGATCTGCCGATGTACAAAGACAAGCCGTATTCATATGCCTCCTCCAGGAGAGCACAACCGTTTTACAAACGGCGGCGCATCATACTTGGGTCCATCGCATTTGTGTTTTGTGCGTTATACTTCTTAGGGTTCTTTGGATCCAGTGACGAGACGAAAAAGAAACCGACAGACAGATGGTCATGGCTACAGCGACCGGAAAAGGGACCTAGCTCAATTGATTGGCTAGATCGAAGAGAAAGGGTCAAGGAAGCTTTTACTTTGAGTTGGGATGCATATGAGCGATATGCATGGGGCTATGACGAGTTTCATCCAATTTCGAAACATGGAAAGCAAATGACACCGAAAGGAATGGGCTGGATAATTGTGGATGCTTTGGATACAATGATCTTGATGAATCTGACGAGCAGGGTACAGCATGCAAGGGAATGGATTACAACTTCACTGGACTACGACCAAGATCAAGAAGTCAACACGTTCGAAACTACAATCCGCATGCTTGGGGGTCTTCTATCCGCCCATTATCTCTCCACCGAGTATCCACACTTAGCTCCATTGGCGGAGGATGACGAAGGAGCTTCAGGGGAGGATTTATATCTGGAAAAGTCGAGGGATTTAGCTGATCGTTTGCTTGGCGCCTTTGACTCTCCCTCTGGAATACCATTCGCCAGTGTTAATCTCAAGACCACCAAAGGTGTTCCATCTCATGACGATGGCGGGGCCTCATCCACAGCAGAGGCAGCGACGTTGCAATTGGAACTGAAATATCTTACAAAACTTACTGGAGAGACTGAATACTGGGAAAAGGCTGAGAAGGTGATGAAGATTATTGATGATAATGGCATGGAGGATGGACTCTTGCCAATCTACATATATGCTAATACTGGAAACTTCCGTGGAAGCAACATTCGTCTTGGCAGCCGTGGCGATTCATATTACGAATACTTGATCAAGCAATATCTTCAAACTTCAAAAGAAGAGCCTATCTATGAAGAATTGTGGGACGAGGCACTCAAGGGAGTTCGGAAGCATCTCATCACTTACTCTAGCCCTTCCAAATTTACTGTTCTTGCTGAGCGACCTGAGGGTCTTGGTGGCTCTCTTTCGCCAAAGATGGATCACTTGGTATGTTTTATGGGTGGAACAATTGCTCTAGGTGCCACCGGTGGCATTGCGGAGGCTGAGGCACGCAAGCTACCAAGCTGGAGCGCGAAGAAGGATGAAGAGATGAAACTGGCAAGAGAATTGACGCACACCTGTTGGGGAATGTACAAGGTGATGGCAACCGGGCTTGCCCCTGAAATCGCACATTTCAACATTGATGATCCACCATTGCCAGAAGATGCGCCACATCAAGCACCTACAAATTTTGATGATCCAGAGAATCAGGAGTGGCGCAAGGACTTCATTATAAAGAACAACGATAACCACAATCTCCAGAGGCCGGAAACTATCGAGACATTGTTCTACATGTGGCGCATTACAGGAGAGGAGATGTACAGGGAATGGGGATGGGAAATGTTTAGGTCTTTCATGAACCACACAGCTGTTGGCGAAGGTGGTGGGTTCACGAGTCTCTCTAATGCCAACGTTCTACCTGCGCAAACCAAGGATAACATGGAGAGTTTCTGGCTTGTAAGTATACCCTATATCCGCTCGCCATTGACAATTTGCTGACTTTAACCAGGCTGAAACTCTCAAATATTTTTATCTTCTTTTCTCGCCAAATGATATCCTCCCCTTGGACCAAATAGTTATTAACACGGAGGCGCATGCTTTCCCACGATTCAAGATGGGCCCATTGTTGTCAACTGGATGGAAGAGAAAGCCCAGGGGGTCAGACGGAAAGATCTTACCAGAACCAAAGAAAGAGCCCGAAGTAAAGGAAGTCGAAGTTCAGGAATTGAAAAGTGGTGCGACGTGAATTTAAAAAAGCAAAATTGTACCTATATAATGGATGATGACCATGTAAATTCGTTGTATTTTTATCGCATCTAGATTATAGGCTTTTGTATGCCTTTATTATTATTACTTGCGGATTTGAACAATTTAAATATAGATACCATTATTGTATTTGCGACGAAACATCCTGTCTATTTGCATTCCGATGGTTTGAATAAATACCTAATAAGACGAGCCGAATTATTTCACATTACATTGCACCTTGTATCGAATCGAACATGTCAATATTTCAACCTCTCAACCTCTTCATATGATAAATATTTACATTTGGACCCGTCATTGCATCTGATAATCGATTTACTACAAGGAAGAAAATTGTAAGCTATTGCTTTAAGTAGCGCAATACCAAAACGCAGAACGTAAATCTCTCAAACTTAAATGATACACAGACATTTGGCCGGCACTTCATTGATGCAACTTTGACAGCCGGCTAATCGAATCGGAAGTTTTTTTTTTGAAAATTGTATTTAAGCGTCGAGCTGTTAGACGCAAGAAAGACACCCAAAGTCAACAATCACATGGTTCTCACACCCAGCCTCTATGAATGAGATCGAGGATGGAGGGAGGGAGGTGTGATAACCCATATCTACCGTTCAGCTGACGGGGCCGTCGTTGTACCAATTGTTTACAGGTCGAACACCAAGCTTTGCCCAGAAGTTGAGATATTGTACCCCTATTTGACCTATTTGACCTACTTGGCAACGATGGTGATACATCCATAGAATGCCATATACCCTTTTGAAGCGTTTGATGTTAGTCGATGCTTTGCTTTCTTCTTTCTTCGTCATGTTTGTGGCAATCAGCTTGCAATTGATGAAGTTCATCCCGCTACCATGATGGCTCCACAAGCCCTAGCGCCCCCATACCCCAAATCAAGCTCATCACATCCAATCACGTCTAATCACTTCGAGCAATCTCATGCAAAAGATAAGCCTTTTACTCCCCGAGATAGCTGTGCCTTCCGGGCTCACAACTTCATCTTCTTACTCCACAAACTTTCTCAACCAACTTTCAAACTCATAGTATAAAACATGATGTTGGAAATTACTGGAAAATATGCCATACATTATCACTTGCACAACCTCTGAGCTCTAGCCAACCGGTTGAGAGCTTCAATAGTTACTCTCTTGACTATTCGAGACAACTCAGCCTCACCGGCAATCTTGATGCGGTAGATCTAGATCGACGAGCATCATTCCTAATACAGGCTGTCGACATCTCCTAGACTACATACACATCAAAACTCGAAATCATCAGGATGAATAGTTTCAGGATGAACGATATCGAAAAGGGTTCAGTCTACTCCGATAAAGACCAATCCACAACTCCGGACTACAGTAGCAGACGCGGGGAACCAAGCTACGAAGAGATAACGCAGATAAAACATGGAATAGGGCGTCGCTTTGTTGACAGCTTTCGAAGAGATCCAAGTCTTACTATGACCCCGCCGGGTGTGGTAGGCGCAAATGGGAGAGTATTCCATGCCGAACTTGCCGCGCAAGCAACGGCAAATTCTCCTCTGGCACGAAGACTGAAAGGGAGGCATCTGCAGATGATCGCAATTGGAGGCTCAATAGGTTAGTTGCTTGACGCGCCGAGTGATTTAAGGGGCTATTACTGAGTCGACTTTATGGACAGGTACCGGACTTTTCGTTGCGTCGGGCAAATCTCTCGCAACTGGCGGACCTGCATCACTTATTATATGCTTTACACTCATCGGGCTCATGTTATATTGTACAGTGCATGCTTTGGGCGAAATGGCTGTTCTGTTTCCCGTTTCAGGGTCTTTTTCGGCCTACTCGACTCGATTCTTGGATCCGGCAAGTTCATCCATTGATATGACGAGAAAGATATTAACTAATTGCGTGACTTACAGGCTTGGGGATTTGCTATGGGATGGGTATGAAAAATTATAGATAATATGGAAACTAGCATAAAATACTAACTCCTAGCAAACAGAATTATGCAATGCAATGGCTTGTGGTTCTTCCATTAGAAATCATTGCGGCATCTATCACAATCGACTTCTGGGATATACAGCAGCGATACGATCACGCTATATTTGTCACAGTATTTCTCTTCACAATTATTGGTATAAATATGTTTGGAGTGAAAGGGTACGGAGAAGCGGAATTCTTCTTTGCTATCGTCAAAGTTGTGGCTATTATTGGATATATGTGAGTCTAATCGCTGTCATATTCGATCTACGTTTTGGCTATCACCCCATCCTTACGCTTTTTTGGAGAATTCATAAATGTTCCAGAGGAACAAGTAACTGACTTTTCCAACAGACTTTTGGCCATAATCCTCAACTGCGGTGGCAGCCTTGAAGAAGGTTATGTAGCTGGTACGTTGTGGAGTGATCCGGGCGCATTCAACAATGGATTCAAAGGCATGTGTAGTGTTTTTGTCACGGCAGCATTTGCTTTTGCCGGCACTGAATTGGTGGGGCTCGCTGCTGCTGAAACTCAGAACCCCAGAAAGTCGTTACCAAAGGCCGTGAAGCAAGTATTCTGGCGTATCACTCTTTTCTATATTGTCTCGCTTACTCTCGTTGGTCTTCTCGTCCCCTATACCGACGAAAGATTGCTTGCTGCTGGAAATGCGAACACCGCGGCAAGTCCTTTCGTTATTTCTATTCAAAACGCTGGGATAACGGTACTTCCTTCTGTTATGAATGCAGTCATCCTTATTGCTGTACTCTCTGTGGGCAACTCGTCAATATTCGGATCTTCTCGGACTCTTGCAGCATTAGCAGATCAGGGGCAAGCTCCTAAGATTCTTGCTTATGTTGATCGTAAAGGACGTCCTATCGTAGCCATTGGCGTATCGTCGGCCCTTGGGTTTCTTGCCTATGCGGCGGATTCTGGTGCTCAAGCAACAGTTCTGGATTGGATGCTAGCATTGTCTGGTCTTTCCTCGATATTTACTTGGGGATCAATTTGCCTTGCCCATATCCGATTTCGACGAGCTTGGGGACTCCAAGGTCATAGCTTGGACGAGTTAGCCTTTCGTTCGCAGCCAGGCGTCATTGGCTCGTGGATTGGGTTTTTATTCAATGTCCTCATTCTCATCGCACAATTTTGGACTGGGGCATGGCCTACAGGCTATCAGCAAATGACGGCACTCGAGCAATGTGAAAGCTTCTTCCTAGCATATTTGGCCGCACCCATCGTAATTGTGTTCTATGTAGGATATAAATTTTGGTATAGGACTTCTGTGATGAGATCCAAGGATATGGATCTAAAGACTGGAATGCGCGGTCTAGACTTGCCAGCCTTGATAGCAGAGGAGCGAGCAGAAAAGGCCGGATGGCCGAAGTGGAAACGAGTATACAAGACAGTATGTTAGTTCAACTACAGGGAGTTTATGATAATGCGAGTGGATTGGGAGTTTCTATCATAAGGGAGTTTATGTGCGAGAGATACCATGTGATTTCGGCGTTAAACAAATCATGGCGAGGGAGGATATCCATTGATTTACTGGGAATATGTTATAATACTTCAGCGAGCTGCGCGATACTCTTTCTTGATCACATAGAATAATTACATAAATCAGCCATCAAATCAGATCGCTGTATATCGGACTTTGCCTAACGCGGGTAGTTCCTTTCCTAAAGCTTGCAACCGCAACCAATCGGCGCGATTTCACAGCTTTATATAAGGTAACGGGAACTATTCAAAGGCTTCAAGCTATCATTGTATTGTTCGGCCGAGGCCATGTGGATAGAAGGATGGGATAAATCTAGAACTACGGAGGTATACAAATAATCCGATGCCCCGCTTGTCATCAAAAGGCGTAGGCGGACTCCGTGTGATATAATTTTCCTATCCTGTTGACAAATCTCAAATCTTCGTTTTGTTATACACGATCTTTGGACTGTAGCATTTGCCTCGGGGCTAATTGAGTAAGTTTTTCCATCTAATCTCGAAGGGAATGTGATAATCAAAAAGATCTGATAGTTGATGAATCGATTAGGTGGAGAGCTAAAATTTTCTAGTGAGGGGAAAAGTGGGAGTGGATCTCTTGTTGATACCCCTCCAAAACTAACGATAGATGTAGGAACTGATTGGTTCATCACCTCGGGAGACTAATGGGAAT
Organism: Botrytis galanthina; assembly: GCA_004916875.1. Classification (NCBI taxonomy): domain Eukaryota; kingdom Fungi; phylum Ascomycota; class Leotiomycetes; order Helotiales; family Sclerotiniaceae; genus Botrytis; species Botrytis galanthina. The sequence continues at coordinate 29,708 of PQXL01000153.1, forward strand.
GAGGATATTAACCACACCTTTTGGTTACTCTGTAGCTAATTTGTGATTGCCAAAATGTCCATGCATCTCCGGTACAACACAGACATCTGCGAGTAGATGTGGTTGAAAGATAAGGAAGGTAGGACGGATGCATATGGCCGACTACGTGCAGATGTCTAGTGAATATATACATGACATTAGTCCAACAGTTACTCATACTTTCAATCTCTTTGCTTTTCTTTTGGATCGCTATTAACATCTTTTCAAGCTTGACCTGTCAGTGTATTAGTACGCTGTTTGATACATTGGACCTTCAAGATGTTGGCCAAGCAAGCTCTTTTTATCTCGGCACTTCTGCCATTGATTCAAGCCCAAGAATCTACTTCAGAAACTGTTTTGGGTGTTTATATCTTCCACCGTCATGGTGATCGTACTACAAAATCCTATGCTCCCACATCTTTGACAGATCTTGGTTATGCTCAAGTTTATGCTTCTGGAAATTTTTATCGAAACAGATACATCGATTCCAACGCCTCCTCTCCTCTTTACAAAATCAGTTCAGACATAGCTAAGGTCTCTCAATTGAATGTCCAAGCACCAGTCGATAATGTCCTTCAGAATTCTGCATCTGGATTTCTCCAAGGTTTATACCCACCTGTTGGCGCGACATTGGGAAGTCAAACACTTGCCAATGGCACCAGTGTTGAAGCACCTTTGGGTGGTTTCCAACTCATTCCTGTCAACGCTGTTGCCACAGCATCTAGCAGTGCCAATTCTGAGAGTTCTTCCTGGCTACAAGGCTCCAGTGGTTGTGGGAATGCCGTCACCAGCTCCAATAACTACTTCTATTCGGAAGAATATGCGAGTCTACTCAATTCCACCAAGAGCTTCTACCAGAGCCTTCTCCCTGTGATTAACACCACTTTCAATTCTAGCACAGACACTTTCAAGAATGCGTATACAAGTAAGATCTAACTGCTTCATTATGTTTTGTGTACTGCTAACAGGTATAGTTTATGACTACATTCACGTCTCTACTATTCACAATTCGTCTATTCCTTCCGATGACCTTCTTACGGATGAGACTCAATCTCAATTGCTGGCTCTAGCCAACACTCACGAGTTCAATCTCGCATATAATGCTTCAGATACCATTCGTGCGATTGCAGGATCTACATTGGCAGCACAGATGTAAGTTTTTAGTCCATCATACCTCACCCAAGATCACTCGTCATTCTCCAAATCGATATGATTATCACCCCATCATCTCCAAAACCACTACAACCTAACCAAATCAACTAACACGTACTAGTCTCCAACAACTCAACACCACCATCACTGGCAAATCCGCCGTCCCAGTCTCCATCCAATTCGGCGCGTACGCCTCCTTCCTCTCCTTCTTCGGACTCTCCGGCCTCTCCACCCTCTCCCCAAATTTCACCGGCATCGTCGACTACGCCTCCTCCATGACCTTTGAGCTCCTCACCAACGCCACCGTCTCCAATACCTCCTACCCCTCCCCCTCCGACATCTCCGTCCGTTTCTACTTCTCCAACGGCACCGCCTCTGAAAACCCCCTCGTCACCTACCCACTCTTCAACCAATCCGAGCTCACCCTCCCCTACACCACCTTCGTCGCCGAGATGAACAAATTCGCCATCGGAGACCAAGACGCCTGGTGTACCGCCTGCGGAGAATCAACAGGAGACTGCGCTTCTTCTACCGCATCATCTTCTTCTTCGAGCGCGGGCTCCGGCTCCTCGGGAAATAGCGACGGAAATGGCGGTATGTCAAAGGCGGTTGCGGGGGTGATTGGCGCAATGGTTACGCTGGCCGAGGTATTGGGTCTCGAAGCCTTGGTTTTGGTAGTGGCGGGTTTGAGAGTCGTGAATCGAAAGAGATTGGGGGCGCGCAATGCAGGGACGGCCGCGGTGCCTGCTGAGCAGGGTGGGAAATGAGAGGGGAGGTGAATGATGGAATCAAATGAAAGGAAAGGTGGGAATTGTGTTATGGGGGTGAGTTAGTTAGGTAGGGTTAAGTAATGATAATGCGGATATGAGGATTATGGAATGGGGGGTTGAAAGCGCTCATTAATTACGATGATATGAAACAAAAATACCAGAAATTTAGAATCCATCCAGGAAATGGATTTATATTTACATTGAATAGGCGTATTTTATGATCGATATAATGATAAGATTCTTTGCGTTTGTCCATCACATATTATCACCCATCATCACTTCAAATGACCATGATATCAAACTTGGAATTCCAACTCAGGCTATAGTTTATTATAATTATTCATTGATGAATGTGTAATCCTATTTATCGATATCTATACAAACAAGTAATATCCTTCTATCCTACTACTTTCATATACCCATAATGCGCGAACCCCGCGTGATTTTTGTCATAATCCCATCCATCCTATGCAACAATCCAACGAGCAACTCCAAATAAATGCCTCATCAGACCGTATCCTCAAACCAAAACGCTCAAAGCACGCACCGCTATGCAACGAAATACAAATTCGGCACAGAGAGAACCACTAATCCAACCCCTCTCCATTCAAAATGCTTTTCAAAATCCCCGCTCCCAATCCCTCCACCGCAGCCGCAACCTCTTTCTCTCCAACACAACTAGCCACTCTCTTCTCATCTCCCACTCCCACACCGGATCCGAAGCGCCCGGGTCTTCCTCGTGCCCTGACTCCCCCATTCAACACAAACGAGCCATTTTTTCCATCAACCGCCGCGACTAATGAAAGCGTCTCGAGACTTCCTACCACATCTCTGAATTCCGTGCTCGTTAAAGGATGCAAGATTGCATCTCGAGTGCAGAGCATGTTGTATGTGTTATACAGTTGTTTGATGGTTGGAGCTAGGTTATGGGATTTCGATGGTGTAGCGAGGAGATTGGAGGATTGAGAACGGTTGCGTGATTCGAGGGCTAAGAGAGCGCAGAGAGCAGCTTTTTGTTGGAGGTTAAGGGTTTTGAGACGTTGGGTCGAGCCATTTCCGAAGGTAGATGCGGTGATCTTGTTCACGTGTTGAATACTGGCGCGGGGGGCAGTTTCGACAGTGAGGGTTGCGAGAGATTGGGCCAAGGTTCGTGGACGGAATATATTTTTGCTGGGGGTGTTTGTAATGGAAGAGAGATTGATGTTATCCTCTAGGATTCGTTTGGAAGGGCTATCGAGGAGAACTTTGTCTTTGAGTTCTTGTTCGTGCTTTTGCTTGGTTTCGGTCTCGATTAAATCGATTGCTCTTCGACAAATGTCGAAGGCTTTGCGTAAATCTCCTGTTTGGCTTGCTACTTTTCGGGAGCAAAGTTCAATGGCTGCTGGATGAAGGAATGGTACGAAATTTGGAGTCGCGCTGTCTGCGGGAACAAGTGACTTGAGGCGTGTCATGATGACAGTCTTGATCTGTAACGCGGTGTATGGAAGGAATGGTAGTAGTTGTGGTTGTAGATTCCGGGCCTTTAGTCTTGGTAGGAAACGATCTGTAAGATCCAATGCATTTGCAATTCCGATAAGGATCAGGCGCGATGACTTCTGTAAAGACCATTCAAATAGCTTGTATAATATCTCCAGGTCCAAGGTGAGGATGTGATCGATTTCATCCAGTGTAATAAGGTAGACGTCCTTAGTCTTTTTCCTCGAAACAAACATGTCCTGCAAAGTCTTCTCTTCATCGCCGTCCAAAACCACTTCCTCACCGCAATAAGACTCCAGCAGTATACCATACAAATCCTTCGAGGTTTTCATGCTCATACAATTGACATATGTCTTGTGTAATGTGGTCGATTCTTCATATTCCGTCGTGACTTCGTTGATCATAGCACTTTTTCCAGTTCCAGGAGGACCGCTAACATATATACATCCTCCGCTTGTTTTGTCGACACAATTTTGTACAAAAGTTTTCAATTCGCCCTTTTCGGTCTCTCTTCCAACAAGTCGTCCAGGTTCTGAGCTCCGTGTGAAGATCTGTCGAGCTTGAGTATATACAGTCGCAATTGACCCACCGGGTGTTACAGGAGTCCTTGGAGTTCTAGGAGTCATTGGCTTTCCAGTAACAGTAACACGATGCCGAGGAGTTATCTGTACTTTTTTGGATAGCGCATCGCGATGTCGAGGTGTTTGGGGAGTAGGAACTTGGACTGTTTTGGATGCATCTTCTATCAATGTTTTTTTCGGTAATGCGATCTTTCTGCTTGCCAGTCCGTGTTTCGAAGGCGAGGACTTGAGAGGTATAGATTCCGACAATTCGTCCATGTCCATACAATCGTCATCGGAATCGTCGACCACATCGCGCCTCTTGCGAGTAATGAAAGGATTTTCATTCTCGTCATTGTAGATTTCAGTTTTTGCTTGTCGTTTGGCGCGCGCTGATGGTACTTTGAACTCTGTAGAATAAAAATTAGAATGTTGTTGAATGGCTGCGAAATGATTCTTCGTACCTGCTATTGCTCTTGTGCTGCGGGTTCTTTTTCCTAAAACAGAAGGCATAATTGAGGATGTCTATATTTCTCTCTAACTCAATTCAAGTATGTTCTTTCTTAATCACGAAAAGTTCTACTTGGAGTTGAGAGAATTGAGGAAGTTGTAATGATGAGCAAATTGTGAAATTCAATGGGTCGGATATTGATATGTAAAAGATCGCGTCGACGCGTTCGCGTATAGTGGATTTCACGCGTACTAACAACCCCTGAATTTCATGACTTCGGTATAGCAGAGCAATGGTACGGCAACGGGCAAAGTCTAGTCTATGCACATGTATGGCACGAGAATATGTAAGGAGGTGATGCAAGTTGTGATAATGTTGCATTGAAGGATGTATGTAGTATGTATGTACACTGTATGGAATACCGGTAGACGATAATGCACATGCAGATTATTGGATTTGACTTGTATTTAGGTCTATCTATGGAGTTATAAGATTATCATTCACGCTTCACTGTCAGGATCTGGTTGTAAGTCATTGCGACTTCGACCAGAAGACTTCTCACGATGCTTTGATATAACATTTGAATAATGACTTGAATCGACAGGACTGTCGGACGAAGTACTTGTTAGCCTAATAAGAAGTAGGTACTTGCATGCTTTCGAACACCAAAGATATTTAAAGACATGTAGACCAAACTAGACATGCTCCAATATGTGACAAGTGTGATGTCCCTACAGATCTTTGGAAATCAATATTCCATGTGCTATTTTAGGTATGGCACACCAGACTAGATAGACCGATGGAACATGAATGTTAGAAAATCTATCACGTGGATATATCGAATTGTCGAATGGCTTTCTTGCTGTGGGAAGTGAAGATAACCTCATTTTCTACCTGCTCGATGTATGTAGTTGAGGATAGATAAAGACGTCGCTAGACAGGTATAATGCATATGACATGAACTCGCTCTAGACGAGAATGACATACCTGTCTTTGTCCCTGGCCTGGAATACAGATCACGGGAAGGGTTCGGGACTCGGGATGAAAAAGAATGAAGAAAGCTGATTCTTGGCATTAGTATCATCTACTGAGTAGGTAGGTCGTCACTGCGAGGTACTGGATTAGTTTGGGCAGCAAGCAAACAAATTAGACGGGCAAACTTTGAATCGACGCTTCCAAACCTGCTTCCTGTTACACTTCACAATCTTCACAGATCCGCATCTATGATCATCTGTATCGATCACAATCACACAACCATACAACCATACAATCACACACTCACACAACAAGAACCAATGTCCATATTAACATCAATACCAAGGAGTCTTCTTTTCACTCACATTCAATACACTCAATGCACAAAGCTTTTATAGGACAGGTACCGGTCAGTATCCCACCACCACACCCCATCAGGCTTCGTAGCCGCCCATCTTTTGTGCCAGGGTCTTTGCCTTACCCTTCACGATTACTGGCTTCAGGATAAAAGCTGTGTATGCGAGTTTGACTGCCCCGCTCTTCCTATTCGTTATTCGTTCAGATTCACTCATTTCAATCAAATACCATCTTCTACCTAGGTAACCTCTTAAACTTGTTCTCCAAGTTTGATTTCTTAACTCGTAAGCTCTTTCTCTTCTTTCTTGTCTCCCTACACGGATTTGTATCCCAGAACTTTTCCCGTTTCGCATTTCACGCCGTGGAGATCTTTACAACAGGTCGTTGGGTCTTCCTTCTTCCAGGCTTTCTTATCGTTTATCTGTTTTGTTTCTGCCCTACAGGCCTTTTTCGTGGCCGCTGTAAGCTTTGATACTACCTGACGCAACTTTCCCCCGCCTCGCCGGCAAAGAGCTTGGCTCTATTTCAGCCATCTGTTCCGCAGATTATTGAAGGAAGAACTCATACTAAGAAGAATCTACCACCCTATTCGCAAGTTTATCTAGCGGAGCGCTTGTAATCTGTACAAGATGGCCCGGCGCACTGGGAAACCCGGCGATGAGCTATTCATGCAACGTCCTGGCGATGGTTGCGATAGTCCTACCGTAACCATAGAACCTTTGAGAATTGTAAAGCCGACAAGTCCACCCAGACATCGAGCGGAATCCAGCGCTTCTAGTCGATTTGCATCTCCACCTCCTGCGAACAAGCATACATTCCCCTTGCCACCAGGTGCCTCGAGCTCTGCAAACCCTTTACCATATCCCGATGATGACGATGACGACCTGTTTCAGAAGAAGCCAAACCCTCCTTATCCTGACGACCGAGGAAAGGCTCCACAAAGGATCCAGTTGAGCGATCAAGAAAATAGAACATCTGGAGGAAATAGCAGGCAGAATGCGCATGATACAGCACCACGATTTACCAGTCCTATAGAGAAGACTGGTCCAGGGCTATCGGAAAGAAGGGGGAATGCACCACAGCCCTTGCCTGCTTCCCCAGAAATAAGCTCCCCTGATAGAGAAGGAATGTTTGGCAGAATACCTCCAAAGGAACAAATTCCTTCGTCTGGCGCAAGTGCGTACTCGGAGGGCAATAGACACTATTATCCTCCTCCTATTCCTAAACCTACCTCTTCTAATGCGGTGCCTTCAATACTTTCGCCAACCCCAAGAAATGATATGAACAGATTCGCTTCCACGGCTTCAACTTCTACTACTAGAGCAAATAGAGGATCCCCACCTCCCCCAGAAACTCCTATCGATCCACCAAGCGAGCTTGGAGGTGGTGGAATCGAGGCCCGATATGCTGCATCTGGAATTGCAGGTGCTGCAACTTTGAGCAGTTTACAGGCGCAAAATGCTGCTGCTGCTCAGCGAGCTAATCAATATGCGCCGCCTCCTGTTCCGCAAATGCCACAATCGCCTCCCGCCAGACCTTGGACTCCAACAGAGTCTCCGGAGAATGCCCCGCATGGCCCACCTAGAGTATATCAAGGCTTGAATGAAATCACTCCATCGTCGCCTCCACCCGCTGTCACTCGGCCCCAAAGACAAGGTTCGGCGCCACCAGCTAGCACTCTGGAACAGGACTTTCAGCGCATGCAAATGTCTGCTGAAGAGCCACCGCCAGCTTATTCTAGTGTGACTCCTGGGGCCAACAATTCACAAGCGTACCCGGTTGAGAAACAACAGCGTACCAATCCGCCTGCTGCCATAGACACTACACCAAAACCAAATATTGCACCGCCATTAGCAACTCCCGCAAATAATCCTGACCACCCCGCATTTGCAAACGAGCCACGACAGGAACAAATTCCACACCAACAGCCTACTGAAGCTGGCCCATCAGCTCAGCCTGTTAACATTTCTCCTTTCCAAGGCGCCGGTCCGTCATCTCCACCACCGCTCCCAGAGGGCTGGATTGCTCATCTTGACCAGAACTCTGGTCAGTATTATTACATTCATCTTCCTACTCAAGCCACCCAATGGGAATTTCCCAAGGGTCCTACCCCATTGAATGATGTTCCGCTTTCACCAGTACAATCCACCTATGCTGGGTATGGAAACCCCATGGCGTCCCCGGGTTTGAGTATGTTCAACAAACAATCTCTTGCATCACCTGGCTTTCAAGGAATGGCCTCGCCTGGTTTCATAGGCTCACCAGGATTTCCTCCACATACTCCGGGCTATGCAGAGAGTATTATGAGTATGGCGTCAGGCACGCCAACCACTGCAGGATTTTCCGGGCCGCCTCCCACCGCAGGGGTTGACATGTATAAAGTTGCTCCCACGAATGGCGTGTATTTCGGTCCTTATCTGCGATACGTGAATATGGATATGGAGAATGGTGTATGGCTAGGTACAATTATGCTCGTGACAGATGCTCCACAACCACCAACTATTCATATCCATCAAAGTGTCGATCTGTCGCCGAATCCCAGGCAACTCAGACCAAACCCTATCTATACGCACCAAAGATGGGTCTTCTATCGCTATGATGTAGATTTGAAGATGGGAGAAGGTCCAGGTGATAAGTGGACCTATGCTATAACTTCGCATTTGGGTTGCACGCGATATGAGTTTTTGGTAGCCGGACGTTTCGAGACAAATTGGAGATTTATTGCACATTCTGGCAATGATTTTGCTATGAATACTACTGTCAACGAGCGTTCAAAACTTGGCGGTATTGGTTTTATGTGGAAAGACATTTTGCAGAAGAACGTTGAGTGTGGTGGTTTCCACGTGCAATTGGGTTTAGGTGATCAAATTTATGGTGATAGACTATGGAAGGAAGTTCCTTTGCTGAAGCAATGGCTTGCTATGAGTGGCAAAGAAAATCGAAGAAGTGCGGCATGGACAGCGAGACATGAGGAGGATGTCTCGCATGCTTACTTCCATTACTATACTAGTCATTTTGATCAACCATACTTAAGGGAGGCATTTGCTCAAATCCCTCACATACTACAGATCGATGACCATGACATGTAAGTTTTCGACAATGCATTTCTTCACTTTTACTGTCACTAACACTTTCAAGTTTTGATGGTTATGGCTCTTATCCAGAATACATGCAAAATTCCAACATGTTCAAAAACATTGGTCGTATCGGTATTGAGATGTATCTCCTCTTTCAGCACCATACCACCGTCGACATTCTTCGAAATGTTAGCACTGACATCGATTTATTTACAATTACTGGAACTGGCTGGCACTTTGTCAAATATCTAGGACCTTCCGTCGTTGTGGTAGGCCCAGATTGTCGATCAGAACGCACTCAACGCCAAGTTCTCGCTGGTCCTACCTATCAAGGCATCTTCCCTAAAGTAGCCACTTTACCTCCGAGTGTACAACACTGCATATGGATGATATCGGTTCCTGTGGTATATCCACGACTTGAAGCCGTAGAAAGTCTCGCACATACCATGGCTACGGGTAAGAAAGCTGTGAACAGCACGTATAACTTACTCGGAAAAGTCACAAGTTCCGTGGCTGGAGTAGTGGGAGGTAAAGAAGCCGTGGCAACTGGCTTTTCTCATGTCAAGAAGGCAGTTGGCAAGTCGGGATTAATGGGAGGTGTGCTTAATACCTTTGGTGATATTGATATTGCGGATGAGTTGAGAGACATGTGGACACATGAGAGTAAAGATCTGGAAAGAACATATTTAATACGGACTTTGCAAGGAATTGCTCATCAGAAGGGTATTAGGATGACATTCTTATCTGGCGGTAAGTTATCTATGCATCTTTTACAGAAGTACAAATTGCTGACTCATCCCTAGACGTAAATTGCTGCGGTGCAGGACTTGTCCATGATCCTTCTCACCCCTCTGACCACAAAACTATGTATCAAATTATCGCATCTGCAGTTGTCGCCGCTCCGCCTCCATCATATGTCCTCAAGATGCTCCACAATAACAAACCACTTTACGTTCCTCAAAATGGTGTCAAAACAACAAACCAAGTTAGCGATACCAAAGAAGACATGATGGAGATATTCCAGACAGACACCAACGGGGGACCACGAGATATGAAGAAGCTGATGGGAAGGAGAAATTACGTAGCGTTTGTTGCTTTTGATCCAGATTCAATGATGGGTGGCATGAGTGCAAATGGAAGTATGCACAGCGGAAATGCAGGGTTGGCAAAGTTGAGTCTGGCTGTTGATTTTGTGGTGCAAGGGGATGGAGGATTCAGCCCACCTACTAAATATGGCCCTGTTATTGTACCAAGTTTGGAGTTTGGAAGATAATGAGGAAGAGGAAGGATTGGATCGGTATGTGATTTGCAACATGCGAGGGAGGTATCAGAAACGCGGTGCAGTTAATGAGATACTCTCGTGCCGGTTGTAATCTTGATACATAGTTATTGGATTGCCCCTTTCGTTGATTCTGTAGCATACAAAGAGGGAGTAGTTGAGAAGCGATATTTACTAGGTAGCTGAGCAACACAGTCCTGTGGAAATCACCTTTATATATGTTTGCATCCAATGCGATGAAATAAGTACTAGCCATGTATACTCGGATTGAAATCATGTCCTTTTAAAAAGCATATTAAGAGAAACTTTTAATGTCTATAGAGAAATTGATTGAATCACTGGATGGGGATGATAGTTGAATGTCGGTTGTCTTTTGTACTGTGTACTGTATTGCATCCACTATTTCTCTCAAAAGCTTTTATAGAACTGAATACCCTCGGAAAGAAATCTTGAGTTTTAGTGAACATACTCACAAGATCTCTTCAATCTGTGTACAATTAAATTGTGATCTTTAGATGTCTCGAGACTGTCTACTCGTGTAGATCAAACGATAGTAAATGATAATGATACTCGAGTAGTGGAGCCAAGGGTTCTCGCTAGATCAATATCTTAATCAGCTTATATCCCTGTCAGGCTATGCCCCTCATTCCCCCTTCTAGTAAAACAGCCAGACCGCCAAAGTGTCAACTTTCTAAACTCAATCCTTCACTTCCTTCCAATCTCAACTTCTCTCGTTCTTTTTTTAATTTTACCCTCAAACACACCATTTCAAAATGACAGACGCCATAATAGCCAGTTTCCCCCCTCTCGCAGAGCGACCCATCAAAAACACCATCTGTCTTTTCGATGTTGATGGAACTCTCTCCCCTGCGCGGCTAGTATGTCACTCCCAACTTCTCAACGCCTTTCACTATGCCTCAACTAACAATCAAAACTATAGTCTGCCTCTGCAGAAATGCTCAATCTCCTTGCCGCCCTCCGTCAAAAATGCGCCATCGGTTATGTAGGTGGCAGCGACATGGCCAAGCAACAAGAACAACTCGGCACTGCTGAGATCCCCGTTACCTCCATCTTCGATTTCTGCTTCGCCGAAAACGGTCTCACAGCTTTCAAGAGCGGTGTTCCCCTTCAATCGAATAGCTTCATCAAGTGGATTGGGGAGACTCAATACAAAGAGTTGGTCAGATTTATCTTGCATTATGTTGCGGATTTGGATATCCCAGTGAAGAGAGGAACATTTATCGAATTCAGAAATGGCATGATCAATGTTAGCCCAATCGGTAGAAATGCGAGTGTTGTGGAGAGAAATGAGTATGAGGTCTATGATAAGGAACATCACATCAGAGAGAAATTCATCGAGGCCTTGAAGGAAAAGTTCACTGGTCTGGACTTGACGTGAGTTTTTTTTGATCGCGTGGAAATTTAATCACGGGCTGGACTAACAACTTGCGACACAGTTACTCAATCGGTGGTCAAATTTCTTTCGATGTCTTCCCTACTGGCTGGGATAAGACATACTGTCTCCAACATCTTGAGAATGACGCAAAGCGCCCAGGTGGTATTGAATACACCACTGTCCATTTCTTTGGAGATAAGACATACAAGGGAGGAAACGATTACGAGATTTATGAGGACCCAAGGACAATTGGTCACAGTGTGAAGAATCCAGATGATACCATGAGAGATATTAGACAGCTTTTTGACCTTTAGGTATATGGCATTTGCTGTAAAGAGGTATAGATATTAATTCAAAGGAGAAATAGGACGAAATTTACATTCATCTATTCCAAGCCCGATCTTGATATCCGATGAATACCTCTCGCGAATAGCAAAATATTTTTGGAGGCTAACGCGGGGTGGATTAACCATCTCTAGACTATTTGTTCGACACGATATTAACCCTTTTTCTTCTATTGGAAAAGTTGATTCCGCAGAGCTAATGATCTAAGTGATTGTATAAGATAAGAGGGGAATGACAAGATTATCCCCCTCAGGGATAACACAAGTTGCATTATTTCCCGAATCATATGAACAATCCATGTCAAACTCTATACTCCCAGACCCCTTAATAACGCTTCCATTCGTACAAGTCCACTCGTAGTTCGGCTCATAATAAATCGTTCCTTTGTTTGGCGAACCGTCACTATGGGGATTGCTATCGCCGATGAAGGAAACTCGATACGCTACTCCTGCACAGAAAACAACTCCATTGCCGACGTCGTAGCGACGGAATCCAGCTGGGTTCGTCTGCTCACATCGGTTGTATTCGCCGGGAGTGTTGATGCCGATTTTGACATCGTCCGGAGGGCCGAAACCAGCGGGTTGCAAGGGAAGACCGGTGTAACAGCCATTTATGCCGCATTCGTCGCAGGGACCGAGATTGCCATCACAGCCTACGAGGCCGTCAGAGGTAGAGTTGACACATACGTTGGCTGGAGAGATTCTTAGCTTGCATTTTACAGGGATGGGTTTGGGGAGCAGCATGGAAATGAGGAGGAAATAAGTACTTACGGACGTTCACCTGGTTGACACAATCTAAATTATGCGTGGAATTAAACCAGGTGAAAGTCGTCACCTCCCAGGTAGGTATGACGTCGCATTCTGGTGGTGGGGTGACGGATTGACGAGTTTGGAGATGGGGGGTGAGGGGCGTACAGATTGCTGTACGTAGGAAGAGGAATATCAGGGGGGCGGTGAATTTTGTTAACATCTTGATGACTTTGAGAGTTTGAGTGAGATGAATTGTCTTTTTAGTCAAACAATCAGTGTGATATTCATTTAGCAATGGGAAAGTAGACGAGTATTAGTAGTACATGAGTAGTTCCTGATTCACACAATTCATGAATAACGATCATAGTCTGTAAGTGGATATGATGACAGAGGGGTACATTGACAACACGAAGATCGAAAATTCTTTAGCACAACAGCCTGAATGGTGGGAATCGGTCATGGCCAATGAGAATGCCATCATCTTCGTATATCTGCAGTGGGGATCTTCCGGATGTCATCCCAGGTGGATTTTTCGGGTAGGGCTTGGCAGATTTTCGCCAGCTGAAGGGCGCTCGCTCGCTCGCCTGTACCGATATACGAAATGCGCATGGACAGGCTGGACGAAAAATGTTACGTTATGTGATTACTCTGCATGGACGTTGCGAGCCAAGCCCTTCCTTCCGGATTATCAAGCGCGTCGTCGATCGTGTATCGCGAATGGGACATCGAGAATGTTTTTTTCTTTCTGTTTCTTCGCCGCTTCGTGTTCAGGGCGGGGGAGTGATGTGTTGGGATACGTTTCCGTACGTGAAAACCCCGGGCGCGAGAACCGCGTTTTTTCGTATACGCACGCCACTGCTGTTCTTCCTGGTGCATCGTACGAGTACGTGATGTACGTGGAGTTCCAGTGCTTCTGGATGCAAATGCAGATGTTGGGTTGTCGGAGTATAGTGTGCTCTTGCAATTGATGTTTCTGTGAAGATTGGTAACTGGCAATGCTATTCATTGCTTGCATTGGCGGCTGTAACGTTACACGAAACTTCTGCAAGTCTTCCATTTCAATCCTTAGCTGCCTACAGCTCGGGGTTGCAGAATCGGAAAATGCGCTGGCGAGAAAGGCTAGTTGGGCATTGTGACATGGCAGGTTGTTGGAGAGCTGGATCAATGGTATGGGAATGGTCTGCTTGACATACATCTGTACATGTCGATGTCACGGCGGCGATTATACGGATCTCTCAATTTGTCTCTGATGCACGCTTGTGTGAGGATATAACTATCTAATAGTGCGTGAAGATTGGAAATGACAATGGAGTAGTGTGATGAGAGAGGGATTTCTGGAGGATCTCTCGATCACTTTTGCATTTTGTGTGCTGGAGAGTTTCGGTCGAGATAATGTAATTTGGAGCTAGGAGTCGTGGACTGACTTTATGGAATGAGATTGAAATGATTGAGGGTATGGATCGAGAAGAATGTGGTATTTATGTTTCCTACAGAATGCCTGGAGCAGTTTTGAAGTTCGCATTCTATTAATGGCAGTCGTCAGTAGCGACAGCAATTGTTGGCGGCGAGAAGGTCACTCGTATGCGTTTCAGTCGTTTGATTCCTTGAGCTTTCAATTTTATTCATCTCTTGTACCCCAAGATTGATTAGAAACCTTTTTTCATCGTTTCTGGTATGGTGAATATCTAATTGGATATTTGCTTTCCAATAAGGGAATTTCGTTTTTGTATTGGTAATTGGAAGTACTTCTAATGGAGAACACATGTAAAACGAACGTCCAGTTGAAAAAATGCATCGACTTGAGCCCTTACTTTGTCGTGGCAAGTTTCCGCGAGCTATCTGATCGTGGGGCTTTGTATCTCCATGACGATAATATTGGAGCTTAAGAGCTCTTCATGATCTGGATAGAGCTCGTCTGCAACCTATTACTCCAAAGCGCCTATTACTCGTTGCCTCGACATCCGATGTGAGGACAAGTGCTATCTTTACCATAGAGCCCAATTCGAATGAAAAGAATACCACGCTCTCCTTGTGGCTCAACGTTTCCAAGAGGCAAGGAACCTTTATTGTTGTTTGAAAGTCTCATAATGAGCATATAAAACGACGTCGTCTTAATACTGGTTAAAATAGATGCACTTCATCCAAATACTAACTGGAATCTCAACAGAACCTCCGAAAAAACCTTGCATTTCCATGGGCAGAGGGGTCTCAGCCAATCTTGTCATTTGTACTGATTGCTCACCAAGTTTACATATAAGTTTGCCAGCTGGTGTAAGTTGGTTGCGTCTTAGATGGCACTCATCAATTTCTGCCTATCAAAGTATACCAAGCAGGTCTTCATCTCCTGTGGAAATCACAACAAACGATTGTCTTATGTAAGGTTCTTTAGCTTAGTGAGCGGATCACTGGTGGGTATACTTGCAATATTGTATAATATTTCCCGAGATAATATAAAAGTAAGACCGAAAACATGTCAATGTGTATAGAAATCGAGTCAATCCATCCTGCCATCACTAGACAACTTAATGCCGCTCGACAAATCGTACCGTCAACAAACTGCCAAATTTCAAAATGAAAAGGGCACGCTCACGCTTCCTCACATGATAGAACACTCACATGATCACAGCCTCCTGCATACCTCCGCTTCTCATCGCATCAGCCTGATCAAAACCAATTGTTGCACATCTAATTTTCGCCTTCGACCGCCGTGGCTTTTCTCATCCATATATTCACGGCGAGATTCATACACATATATATGTATTTATCCGAGTGCATCAATCTATCAAATGAGACACCAACACTCAAAACCTATCGGATAATCCGATAATTCTCAAGCGAGACGTCCGGGCCTTGAGCGTTTGTATTTCATCTCTCGGGGAAGTGTGATTGGATGGATAAAGTATTTCGATGAATGCTAGTCTTGCAGTAGTCAAAATGTTCCAGATCGTAAGATATGCAACAGTTTGTTGAATCTGGAACGTGGGTGCGTGGGTGCATGGGTGTATGCAAGTATGCGGCGGGAAGGTGCAGGCTGGTGTAACGATGGCGATTGGTTGGGTGGTTGGCTGGTGTGGTGATGGATGCGTCGCATTTGTCTGGTCGGGAGCAGGAAAGAGATGTGAAATCTGTTGGAGATTTTTCGCCAGTGTAAGATGGAGATCGTTACTCATAGATGCATGCATTTTATTTGTTCCGATTTTCTTCAAATTCTACATTTTGGTTCTGCTTGTCTTCGACAGAGATTTGTATCAACTGTGGCTGCTAACGCTCCATGGCTGGTGTCAGAATGAATTCTCGTTACTCTGACCCGTAAGCTAGATTCTCTTTCCTTCTTTCTATTCCTTCTTCATTTATCATTGCAGAGAACTAGTTTTTACACGGAATTTACTAGGGGAAACGATCAATTAAGCACTCTAACAACTCATGCAGTCAACCGAGACGTTCATGCTCGAAGGCGACGCATTCTCAACACAGCCAGACCAGACGCTGCAGTTAGATAATCGAAAGCTTTCATCGTTACTCATATTGTAGACACTTTATCGTATGGATTCTCAAGAAGCCAGATGGTGGCACCATAGATGAGGGGTCTCCAGCCTTTGGATGAGGAAGGAGAAATCGAAATATTTACCAGTTGAAAGATGCATACGTCGCGAAGATGGAGGGACCAATGGTTTAATCCAAAAGGCAAACATCTTAATATCATATTGGTCTTGTAATCATCTCGGCTGATACACACCTCTACGTAGCCTACAGCTAAAACAAGTTAATAAGACTACGATCTAGATCTGGATCTTCAAAGCAAAATTACATATTTGAGCTCACTTTGAAGCCTATGTTCCAAATATCTCACGCTTGAATGCATAATTGCAAGTGAAAGATATGTCGCAACCTCTCAATTGAAAATCTGAATCGTGTTACTTCGAGTATGATAGCCCAAATGCTGAGAGGCAGTGTGGTGGATCTATTGGGGAGCGTTGTATCTGAAGCTTCTTATGGATACTAATAATGCAAATGAACACATTCGGTCTAAGCATGACTACTTGGGATCATTCTGACGAGAAGGAATGTACTGAAATTGTAAGCATTGATCACTCGATTTTGTACAGCTTCAATTCAAAAATTGGGTGAAAGTGGCGAAGCAATTTCAATATCTTTGTCTCAATGGATTTTCAAACAACAACACCCATAGACTATCATTCATCATTCCACCATCGCAGTAAATCAGAATTCGTACATCGTCTCCCCACCATTCCCTAATCTCTCACTCAAGATTCTCGTACCTCAAACTAACTCTGATACGCTAACGCGCTTCTCATTTTGAAATATTCTTCTACCACAATCGGTTTGTATTTCTTGTTCTCTCCCTCCTTGACACATTCCTCAAGAACTTCTATCGATTTATCCGTATCCGGTCCGCAGAAATATGGGATCGAGTAACGCGCTTGTGTCATTCTTACTCCTTCCTCGGTGATTGTGTAGCGAGAGGATGAGGGGGGGAGTTGTACGCGATGGAGTGAGGATTTGAGATCATCTGGATGCGTTAGTATGTCGGCGATTACACATCATACGATAAGAGTCTAGGTAATGGAGAGAGAAGTATGAAGAAGGGATGAAATACCATTCGTCCATCTCATAAGTAGATCACCTATATTCATTACAATAGCATTCTGAACCGGATCTGCCCTGATGAATTCACCAGGTTTCTTCGGATGCTCGATTTCCAATCCTCCGCACTCGTCTTGAAATACCATGGCGATACTTCCAAAATCGGTGTGGGCTGGTAGTCTTACCGCAAGTCCGGTTTCGATTTCAGAAGCGGGAATGGGAGGATAGTGGAGAAGTCGTAGTTGGTTGGTATGTCCGGAATGGAAATCCGCAAGTAAGGAGGGATTTTGAAGCTCTAGTCCTGTACCAAGGGCTAGAAGAATCATTTTTGAGGTAGTGGACAGACGGTGGTAGAAGGATTGCATGAAGGAGTGAAAGTTTGGGAGTGTGGATTCGGGGAGCCAGATGTTTGGTTGGGACGGATTTTCCTCGGAGCCAATCTCATAACTTTCCTGTGAGGATGCCGTTAGTTTACCTTAACCAACATAGATTTGGGTGAGCGCCTTTCGTAGTTGAAGCTTGTGATAGAGTAAGATCAGAAAGGTAACAGGGTATCTCAAACGATCAAACAAACTCACTTTACAATCCTTTACTCCCCTCATTTTCTCCCCCAACTCAGTGTTATCACTAATAACCTGATATACTTTTTCCAATCCCGGATACGAGTATCCTCTATGGATACTTGGACCGGGTGGATGCGGCGCTTGCATTTTTGCCTCGTGTGGAAGATCGAAAAGCTGTTTCGTCATTGCGAAAGCTTCTTCGAGTAATGAGGATGGGATGTCATGGTTTATGATGTATACAAACCCGAAATGACGACAAGCGTTCACGAGGGCTTTCGCAGTTTCGAGACGGGATGTTGGAGAGGTGGGATGTTGGAAGGGAGCAAAGTCGATAATGGGAATTGCGGAAGTGGAATTAGACGTCATGTTCAGGGATTATTTAGATAGCTTTGAACAATGAAGTAGTCTCAGATACTGAAATTATTTTCAGACAGCATAAACAACAAATCTGGTGATGCTAATCTCACAATTTCAATTAGACTGCAGTACGGAGTTCGGAACACTGTCAGCAAGAACTATCTTATGAGAAGTGAAATGGAATCGTAAATAGCGGTTGAATTAGTTGGGAGATGATATTCAGCGAAGGAGGTGTTGAATCGTAAGGGAGTCCACAGTATATTCTATGCTACTATTCGAAACAAATTCTTGGATTATGACCCCAGCTTCGCAATACCGATATGCAGATCGAGCGACTAACTACACAGTATTATCGCACCAGCATATCCTGAAAGCCATCAGCTTGTTGGGCCAATATCCATCGACCATTCTTTGATCTCCCTTGAACTGAATTGGACGATATGTGAAAGGCTGACAAATCCAAACAATTGTCCTCCCTATATTAGAATGTATCTCGTCGCTCCACCGAGAATAAATGAGGGGTTGGATCGGGGGTCGTACGTCGTTGATGCAAGCGTGCATATATTTATTAGTCAGCACTGTGAAACCCTCGGCATATGCCAGTCAATATGAACCAAATTTATTGTCTTGAAGCATTTTTTATTGGTCAGGTTTCGAGGTTGAAGGACGGTACATGGAAATTACTGATTTGGATATGTGTTGAGCAACATGTACACTTGCCTTCGATGTCTCTTCTTTGAACTCTAAAAACACCCCTTTCTAATATTCCCAACAAGAAAATGCTTTCAGATTGATATCAGTGCTATCATTTACCTCACCTTCAATAAAGCATTCCTGCAATAATCTATCTCTGGGCACTACAAACAATTCGAGCTACATGGGCGGTGTGAGTTGCTTAGACACACATGCCCGCCAACTTACCATGTACATTCCGGTACAGTAATATTTCCACCGTGTAGAGAGCCTTCCCTCAAGGATAAAGCAACACCACCATCGTCTGGGAGCGTTAATATGGTACTGTAATCAGCTAGTAGCATCCAGTCTCACGTGTAACTGTAAAGAGTGAATAACCACGGTGAGTCAGGTGCCGAAGACTGCAACTTCTGACCTAGCCTCACTCTCCTCCTCACTCATCAATAGTTCTCGAGATTTTCATAGAAACCACCCTACCACAACAGGAACAAATATATCCGTCTCTCGGTCAACTTATGATTAACAGACAGACTTGTAACGGCAACGTTCTAACGCAAGCAGCTTATTCTGAATGGAAATCTTGACCCTCGTGAAATGCAACTCGAGATTTGAGATAAGTTCTTTCAGAGTAGGCAGCTTAGTTCCGATTTGCTAGTAATCCTACGAGAGATCCATATTGGAAGTACACGAAATTTCCAAACCCAACTACTCCTAGCCAAACGGAACCGCATTGCCAGTAGAGCAGATGAGATGAAAAAGGAGCGATCGAGTGATATGCATCACCCTATGAGAGATGTAGTAGAAAAATGGGATAAGAGACTTCGCAGGGAATAAGAGTAAGATGAAGAAAAAATGAGAGCAGACTCCTTAACCGGTATGTAGGAATCAATGGAGCCTGCGACTTGATTGGAACGATAAGAGGCACTTGCATGAGTTGCACTCAAACGAGGCGATGGAAGGACAAATTAGAGGAGGTCATGAAGCATGATGAATGATATTGATCCGCCCTCTTCAAGGAAAAAAGCAAAGAAGAAAAAAACTGACAGTTGACGCGAGTATTCAGGAGTCTATCGATACTTCGAGCTTCTCTTTGATCTCTCGTTTTTCCTACAACTCGGATGCCTTCCTTCCAGATTTCATTGCATCCATTGATGCAGTACAAGGATTTTGATCCCCAACTTCGCACTTTCTTCAGAACAGCCTCACCTGCACCCCAGAAGCGTGGGGGTGCTGCCCAGCAAGCAATGCGTATGAAACTATCCCAATAAAGCTCTCTTCATGCTTCCCAATCTTCCAGCCGCATTAAGATATATGAATAGAAATAATAGGGATGAAATCCATTTAGGTATTCGAAAGCGAAATATGTACGAAACTTATGCCTCCCTTTCATTAGTATAATAATATAAAATCCATGTCGGGAGATTCCGGCTCGTGTGAGAAAAAAAAGGTAAACAGAAGCATTGACCCCCATACATACAAATTCACTCCACCCATCTCCTCGCTTACTTCTTCGCTTTAAGTATCTTTCTAGAACGTACAGGAACGCCCCCCCGTCTAATCTAAATCTGTACTGCCGAAAAGCGGAGCTTGCAATGACCCATCGAGCGAGCCGAGTGAGCTAATTCTTAGTCAATCTTTAGTTTAAAGATAACAGGAACGATAAAGACGTCCAAGCATGTGATAGGTTGAAAGAGATGTCAAGGCTTTTTGTCATGCGGGATTTCATTGGATAGTTCCAACGACGATAAGACTAATGAGTTCCAGGGGCAGAGACTAGATGTTTTCAGGTTAGGAAACAGAGCCTATCTGGAGTAAAAGATAAGAGGTTTATTGATTATTTGTTGATAATTTTGAGAGGTCAAAGGGGAGATTTTGAAAGATTGGAGATTGGGGGACTGATTGATGTCTTAGGAGAGGAGAGAATAGAAGAGTACGTCATGATTGGAGAAGATGTAATTTCAGCTTGACACTGGGCTATGTATGATATATCTGGGCAGATTGATTGTTCGGGGCAGAATTGGCAAATCTTACGAGTTGTTGCATAGAAATTGAAGATAGGCGAAGATGAAGGGGTAAGTGGAAGATACTCACACAATGATATATCACCGTTGTATTGAGACCAAAAAAACGCAAGGGAAAAAGCCTCAAGAAGTACAAAGAAAAATTTGATGTCCATGAGCATACCATTCTATGCAATACCAGAAGCCACGGACTACCAAGTAGCAGGATAGGCACATAGGGTACCTTTTTTGCAGGCGCCACACGCGGGGGGCAGACAAGCATGTTGACGACAAACTGGGGAGAGGAAAGGATGTGAGAGTGTGGGTGAGGAGCGAAATCGGGGGAAGATTGTTCTGGATATCGAATTCTTTCGTCTGATTGATCAGTTGAGAAAGAATCCTTCGATCAAAAAGAAAAAGAAAGAAAAGAAGACAAGCCACTCTTGACACTCACGCGGGAATCAGACTTTTTAAATATAATATTGGGCTTTGATATCAATCTATCTCTCAAACATGGTGAGCCAGTCAATGCAACTATCATCAGATCAATCCTCCAAACTCAAACCAAAAACATGTCTCTGTCATTCGCGCCCTGTCTCGAGCGTGCTTACCTACTTTTCGGAGATATCCCTACGACCCGCATGAATACATAGCTCCTTTACCAAAGTATTCAATTCTCGTGCGTCAACATGGGCTATGCTCGTCAAGGATATGTACCCCATAATTGAAGGTTGAAAAGTCGTGGATCTGTAATTTCTGTAATTTCAGCGAATGGGTGATATCGGAAGGTAGAGGATTAATGTGGTCGAGAAAATTACTACCAATCTCCGTGAAGATGTGAAGATAGTAATTTGTGAATAATTCACATGTGTTGAAGGGTCTAAAATACTACATTGGAAATGGAAATAGAAATCGCAATAGCCTCATTTCTCTTTCTTGATGAAACATGTAAGCCTCGAGTGTTGATTAGACTTTCAGCCATAATCGTGGGATGTGTATCTTCGTATTATATGCTTCCTGACAATTGCGACTTCGGGCATGATATGATTCGATATGCTCAAAGATCTAATCAGAAACTATGCATTGACTGGCTTACATTTTGGAATTTGGGGAATCAAGATACACATATAATTGACCAATGATATGTGATATCATATCTTCAGATGTCATTTGTGTCACAAACATCTACTTGTCTCACGACCTTCATATCTCTTGGCCTATAGTATGAAATACAAATCTGGAGCCGTTAATATTCCCGAGTATTTTTTAATTGTGCTTCAAGCCGCCGCGCATGGGATAAATGAGTCCACCTCTCACACGAACATCATCCCACGTCGAATCCAGAGACATGGGTACGGAGCAAGAAACTAATCTGGCTCGACTGGGTAAACTCTCGGCCCGTCGATCTAAAAAGATCTGCCTGTACAGTGTACTGTTGCTTGTAGACTCGTAGACCTCATCCGAATTCGCGTGAAGAATGAAAATGGTCTTCCCTGTGAGCTGATCAATATTTGAATATGATTGGCATATTTGGGACGGATCGCTTGTTATGAAACTCCTGTTCAGATATATTTTGCTAGACGGAATAACCGACAGATAGATCCTTTGGGTCAGAGTACCTAGGTAGGTCGCTACGTAGTACGTATACTGTAAACAATATTGAATGAATGGATGGATGGATGGATGCTCGATTCTTGAGTAAAGTTGGTATAATTATCCGATCTCTTGGTACGTATCCCTCCATATCCATAACATGGATGCATGGCTTGGTATTTGTGGTTTCTTGAAGATGCTTGTCCAAGGCGTTCCTCATCCGTAAGTGTAAGTGTCTGTGGATATCATAATTATAAGGTTTTATAGCTGCCACTTGCTATGCGGACTAGAATTCCCATGTTCCGTATTTTTAAAGCGGAAGAGCTCCACCATCTTAGTCGAAAAGTACTAAAGGAAAGAACAGTCCCGATTTCTAGCGATTTTCTCTGATTCCATTATTCGAGATTAATTTCTTTAGTCTTTTGGATTTGGGATTGTTTGATTGTCTTGCAACTTTGTCCGGTCTTTCTTATTCACCATCTATCTAGCTAGTATCAAGGATATTCTTGATACTCAACTCTGCTATCAATCTACCTCTCAATTATCTCCGGATTAGGTAGTGAGACAACATCAATAGTTGTAAAACTACCCAAACCACCAATTCTTTCTCAGTTGTAACCAAAACAACTCCTTTATAATTCAAATATCAATCGTATTCTCCTACTCTTCCGAAATCGCCAACGTCTATCCTGGGCCAACGAAAAACGAACTTTACGTCATTCTGAAGGCATTCCCTGTCCAAACCCTCGACACAAAGGGAATCTCGAGGGACGAAAAGGCCGACAGGAAGGGCAATTGAAGGAAATTTCGAAATTTAATAACGATGTCGAGTAACGAATATTACCCCAATTATGGCTATGTTGGAGCTCCTGCAAATTATAATGGTACTGGAGCCAATGGTGGCGATAGTGGTATGTGTTTCTATCTCTTCTTCGAATCTTCGAGTACCAAATTGTCCCTCCACAATTTACACATTCCGCATGCATCTCTCATCTCAATTAGCTCAACAACCTCAAACCTCAACTCAACCCCTTTACAATGCAAACAATAGACTAACATTCAATTCCCAAATTAGCCGTCGTAAATTTAAATCAATGGTTCGATCCGGGTGATCAAGCTTTTATCATCGTAGCATCATGTATGGTTCTACTTATGCCCCCCGGTCTGGGCTTTCTATACTCCGGTCTCGCGCGTCGAAAGTCTGCGCTCTCGATGATATGGGCATGTATGGGTGCCTTTTCCATAATAGTTTTCCAATGGTATTTCTGGGGTTACTCTCTGGCTTTTAGTTCGACGGCTACAAATGGGTATATTGGGAACTTGAAACATTTCGGTTTGATGAATACTCTGGGTACGCCAAGTCCAGGAAGTCCTTTGATTCCTGAGTTGTTGTATAGTTTTTATCAGGTATGTGATTTTTGGTCTAGGGTTTGCAGGAGAGGGGGGGCTAATGATTGGATTCCAGTTACAATTCTGCGCAACAACTGCGGCAATTGTCGTAGGAGCTGTCGCTGAACGAGGTCGTTTGGTTCCTATGATGGTATTCATATTCTTCTGGGCTACTATCGTGTACTGTCCAGTCGCATGCTGGGTATGGAATGTCAACGGTTGGGGATTCAAATATGGTGTTCTCGATTATGCGGGTGGTGGACCAGTCGAAATTGTTTCGGGTATGTCCGCGCTTGCATATTCGATGGTCCTGGGCAAGAGACAGGAAAAGATGATGTTAAATTTCAGACCACATAACGTCTCGTTGATTACCTTGGGTACGATTTTACTGTGGTTTGGATGGTTAGGATTCAACGGAGGAAGTGCTTTCGGAGCCAATTTAAGAGCTGTCATGGCTTGTTGGAACTCGTGTTTGGCAGCTATGTTTGGAAGTATTACCTGGTGTTTGTTGGATTGGAGACTCGCGAGAAAATGGTCAGTATTCTTCCATAATTTTAAAAACCTTCAAGCTGATAGAAAATAGGTCCATGGTAGGCTGGTGTTCAGGCTGTATCTCTGGTCTTGTAGCCGCCACACCCACATCCGGATTCATTCCCCCTTGGGCCTCCGTTATCCTCGGCATTGTCACCGGTATCGTCTGCAATTACAGCACCAAAATTAAGTTCTGGATCCGCATTGACGACTCCATGGATGTGTTAGCTGAGCACGGCATGGCCGGTGTTGTCGGACTCATTTTCAACGCTTTGTTTGCTGCAGACTACATAATCGGTCTTGACGGTGTCAACACCGGAGTCATTACCGGCGGTTGGCTCAACCACAACTACAAACAACTTTATATTCAAATAGCCTATATTGTCGCCTGTACCGCGTATTCCTTCGTCGTTTCCGCCCTCCTCGCTATCATCATTAACTACATCCCCGGTCTTCATCTCCGCGCCTCAGAAGAAGCTGAGCTTCTTGGTATGGATGACGATCAACTTGGCGAATTCGCATACGATTACGTTGAGGTAAGACGTGACTACCTTGCCTGGACACCCGCAAAAGACGAACCAGAAAACGTGGAAAGCAACGTAAACCCCGAGGATCGTCATGGCATTCCAGAACACTCGGACATGATAACCGGACATTCAGATATGATCACGGGACATGCACCGGGGAGCGGAAGAAACAGTGGAAGTGAAGCGGATGCAAGGGCAGGAAATTCTCACACAATGATTATGGGTGACAGACATGGAATTGCGGCAACAGATAAAGAGAAGGCTGCTTTGGCGAGAGAGGCACAAAATAACTGAATAGGGCTTTTGACAAAATAAATAATATTGGGAGGGGGTTTTTTTTGGAATTTCTTGGATACGACACGATTGCTATATTGCGAGGAGTTAAGTGCGGGACCTTGGTTATGAGATATCTATTTTCTTTTTCATGCTTATGTTTTGGGATGATGAGTGGACCGGGGCAAGGAAAATATGTACTCCATATGGTTTGGTGGGTGGGATTATTTGATTCCAAAAATATTCTCGTGGATAGTGTTGAGACTTGAAAGAAGATTTATTGTATATAGAATGGATGTAAGAGGGATGTAAGTAACTATTGATGAATGAGGTGGAAATGAGATGAATATATTATCAGACTACATACTTGTTGGTGTATGAAATTTTCGATCCTATCTATCTATGATAAATGTGAACTCATGACGAGGATGATGTGACATTTGTATACATACTAAATAGACCTGTTCTAGAACCGGAAATACTCGAATTGCCAGGCCTGGAAGTGGACATAAATATCTATTGAATGAGCTGACGCTATTTAACATCCATCCATTCTGTAATGCTGCTTAAATACTAGTCTCGCTAGATCTTATGCTACCCAATGGAACTTGACTTAGGAACTCCTGGGAAATCCGAAATCTGGAAATAGCAGCGACGTCAACAACTCAAATGGTTGACGTCAGTTTTAACATGTTTCCCCATCATGACATCACAATCACAATCAAAATCACATCTATCACACCCGTGCTGGTCTGCATATGATGCAAGTGATCGCGCGCATCGCACCCAGCAGGACTAAATCTCCGGTGGGAGTTTGGGGTGCATGTATGTATGGATGGATGGATGTGCATGGGACGGAGATTGAGGGATGCACGGAAGGAACGAGGGAGGGAAGGCAGGGAAGGATGTAAACAGGGGTGTGGGGTATGGGATGTGGAGAGAGGGAATTGGGAAGGAGAGTAAGAACGGAGAGGAGAGAGATAAGGAATGCTGAGGGTGGTGATGCTGTGTGGTGTGGTGCTGGTATAGAGTGTATGCATGCATGCATGCTTATCAGTGAGAGGGATGCAAGGCGGGTTGGGCCGGATGGATGGTATGTGCACGGACTCGAGGATTTGTTGCTTGGGAATTGGGAATTGGGAATTGGAAAGTGATGATGGGTGCGATAAGGAGATTGTGGGGAGACTGAGATGTGTAGATAACATGGATGGGAAGTTGAGAGAGGTGTCGATTCGAGACTGTTACTATGTGGAAGATTGATGGATGAGTTTTGGTGCTTGGGGATGTTAGCGGGGGCTGTGAATGCTTGGGGAGAGCATGGGGATTCTTGGCTTGATAAGAGCATTTTTGGAGTTTTTGAACTGCGGTTGATTTGGATTGGAAGAGCCAATGTCAGTTTTGATGACCACATGTGTGGCTGTGTTATCGGTAGGTGGTGAAAGTGTGGAAATAGGTTGAAGGTTGAAATTGGAGGTCAAGGTGATCTCGCTAAGCGCACCAAAAAGACTGCGTACCACGGGCGAGTGTGGGTGATATCGAAACCAAACCGGTATATGAATTGAGATAAAGTTTTGAATGTATTTAAACTTTAACGAAGCTCATATATTGCTGTTTCGGTGGTATTGACATAAGGATAGCTCAAATAACATTAAATTTGGTGTCTTTCTGGGCGAGATATCGGCATGTTAATGGTCTAGCATTTGTACTATTTCATAAACACTTGTTATTTCAGATCGACTTTATTGGCGAGGGGATCAAATAGTCGATGTGTACATGTTAAAAGTCATGGTTCATTTGAATTTGTGGTGAAAATGCGAAAGAATGCGGGATACATACGTGATACTTGCGGACGCCCGAAGAAGAAGAATGTGGCACGAAAATTCAGCCATCCACATTCCAAGGGGACATAAATCCATGGTTCAAAAATTGTTTCATATACTTGAGATAGCGTGCATTGCAATGATCTTGCCTGCATGAGGAACTTCCTCGATACATTTCGCAAACGAGCACTTAAATAGACAGTAAGAAAGAGACGTTGAGAATAGGACGCAATATTAAACAAAACTTCCAAGAATCTGGATATTGAAATGCTCAAGATACAACGCTAATCTGATCTCCAAGCATGCTTCATCCAGTATTGAGTATTTGTAGCCGCGAATGCCTCTGTTTGTCAAACACATGCATGGTCTAATGCATACCTCAAATTTAATCATAGAAGCCCAGGTACACTCTGCAACTACCCGGGAAGTTCATTAGATAGCCACTGATATTGCTGATGAGATGGACTGGTGTACACAAACAGCGGTAATAGTTTTGATATCGTAGAGAGGCTTTAGTGATCTTGGCAGAACACTTGATACTGGCTGACCAGAACTCATAATGTGCCTACAATATGCCATCACTGAATGGAGAATTTGGTATTGTATCATCTTCAGAAGTGACGAAGTTCTTATGATATTCACTTAGTACAAAGATTGTTGGTAGAAACTACCTTGTAGTACCTAGGTATTGTATATCCATAGTTGAAACCTTTCCTTCGATGCTGTTAATCATAATAAGTCACGAAACCGCCACATCGTGATATCCGTTTGTTCTTTTTTTTTTGCGTCGAGGGAGTACATTGAATGCAAGTACCCGCTACCCATCAAGCTGGCATTGCGGGGTCCCGACTGCTGGTAAAGTCTGGGTAGATGCAAACGGAATCTGAGTCGCTGATAGGCTTCTATCGAGAGTATCCCATATAGCTGGTTACACCACTGTCGTAGAAAAGCAAAAAGATATATGCAAAAGACGCTGTCAGGCGATGTCCTCTAACCAATAATTTGATACCGGTAGTACGAACAATAAGAATTTGAATTCCAGCCAAAATTAAGCTCTGTTGCGGGGTGTCACATGATGACGCTAAATGACGCGACAATTCGCGTTTGTTATCGCGATGTCGCAAAACATCAACAGATTGCCTGTCTACTGTTGCACCTAACAATTTATAATCTTCATCGACTTTCCAAAGCGGAACTGACATCAGATACCAATGGAGCTACCAAACACTCAGTACCATATTCACTCCTCATGACTCGACATAATCTTCAAGGTCATATTTCTTGGTTGATTAAAAACAAAGTTACTACCCCCGCTGGAGTTCAAATTCCTACATTTGCAGATACGATTGAACCAGGATTTGCGAATTTGGAGGGTTTCGAAGGGGAAGATATCGCACACGAAATAAGAAACACACCAATTGCTCCGATTCGAAATCGCCGAGTCGAAGAAATCTCCAATGTTGTGGCGAATTCACACCCACCTCGTCCCCGTATACTTACTCCGATAACACAATCTACACCAGTGCCTGGGAATAAATTGGCAGATCCGGAAATGGGAAAACTCACATCAGCGCGAAAGACAACTAGACCAAGTCTCATGAGTCAAAATCAACAACTTGGAACCCCTTCCTCCACGGCCAGTTCCTCCCTTACAAGAAGCTATAAGCTACAGTGTAATGAAAATGGTCTGTAAATGAAGACGATCCAGTTTGGTTCATAGACTGATTGTATTAGGCACGCCTTCCAGACCCATATCCACCAGAGAACCGAGAGGCCTAACTCCTCGCCCAACTCCTCGACCAGCTCCCTTGCCGAAAAGCAGAGTCAATTTCGATAATGTGGAATCAATAGATCTTACCGGGGACGATCTGATTGGCGCTCCTATAGTAAATTCCTCTAGCACAGTGGAAGCCTTTGAAGACGCTTCTGTTACTTTGTGGGATGAGAGGTCAGCATCTAGACCGGAACCTTTGAAGAGGGCGAAGAAACGGAAGAGTGAGGAATTATCTATGTTACAGTCTCCTCGAAAGTCTAAGAAGGTACCAGTACACGCAACAGAACTGCAAGACGAGCAACACGATTCGTTTATGGATATCGACGAACTGGAAATGCCAGGGCCATCATTTCGAGATACCCTTCCCGACTCTCAACGAACAATTGTTCCACGCAAAACAGAAGAGGAGTACCCTGATCTGGATTTATTGGAAGAGGTTGATATGGTTGGAGAAATGATTCCCCAGAGCGAACGTGCTAGATCTAAGATTCGAAGTCGACAAAACTCTGAGGATATTGTTATGGACAGAAGACCAACACGAGGAACGACCCCTGTTCCTACGATCAGTTCTCAGAAACGTGTTACACCGCTTAATGTGCGGCATGTTTCGCCGGTTCAAGTGCAAGCGTCTCCTGCTATTAGAAGTCGTGAACAGCGAGCAACGAGAACCCCGTCACCCCTCACACATCGTAGGCTTAAGAAAGAAATATTTGACTCTGACGACGACGACAGTCCGTCGGAGGTAGAGGCAAGAGTAAGCTGCTCGCCTTGCCCACCGTCGTTAAAAACATCGAGAGGAACCTGTAGCACGCCAGAAAATCATGCAATGCCCAAAATCCAAACGCACGAGAACAGTGAAGTAACTCCCGCCAAGAAGAGGTTTACTAGCCCACTACAGCCGATATCACAAAATGCATCATTTCGCCAAGAGAACGAGCCATCTCCTTTCCAACGGGATTCTCCTACAAAGTATATGGCTTCACAGACTTTGCCCCAACGAGGCTCGAGTCAGGCCTCGACAGCTTCTTTAGGCTTCGAAGAAAAAAGAATTGTAGGCTTGTATCTGAAGGATCCAATGGCACTTACACCTTTTCAGAAACATCTGGACAGTCTTCTCAATCAGAATTTTGAGGCACTTCAAGTCTATCTTGAGGATGGTGAGCATCCTCCGGCAGAGATAGTAGCCGAGCGAAAATGTATGCTGGACCAGAAAAAGGCCTTCGAAGCTCTTGCGGAGAATTTGCAAGGACTCCAGGATCTCGCTTCAAAAACAACTGCTGCCTTAACAAGGTTTTATATGCAAGATGAAGATAATGGAGAGTCTGAGGTACTGACTCGTGAACTGGTGGAGAAAAAGAGAGAATGTTGGCGTTTATTAGATGCTTCTGGCGCAGTAAACTATGGTTTCGGGTCTATCCCGTCTACAAGGACTCCACTTTCCACCCATGCTTCAAGTGCGGGTGCAAGTGGACAAGTCGTTCTACAGACCCAGATTCCGTCTCTTTCACATCAATCATCTGGTGCAACGAGATGCTCCACGCAAGAGCGCACACCATCTAACTATCAGAATCCTGGTAAGTCTAGGGAACAAGAGCCTCCTTTTGCTCCACCATCTTCCATGAGACATACGTCGCCTGCCAGATCAATGATTCCTGCCAGTAATTACTTGATGCCTGAAAATTCTGTGAAAAGGCCGCACTTTTACAGAGAGCCTTGGCCGACAGACTACGGCGCTGATGAGGACCTTCTCGGGCTGCTTGAAGACGAGGAGGATTTTACGAAAGGGACTAAAGCAGCCGACGAGCAATTTGAGGAGAATTTGGCAGAGGCAGAGGAAGATTATGGGTTTTTTGATGATGACGACGATGAAGCTATTCTTAATTTGGCACATCAAGTTGAGCAAAGGAATTCTTTCAACTCATCTTTTCAAGACGCATCACGAGACCCATCGAGAAGTTCAAAGCGTGGTAGCTTGAAGTCGGACAAACCAAGAGATATGTATTCAGTTGTGGACTCTTCGCGGACAGATATGTATAGTCACGCGTGGTCTAATGATGTCAAAAAGGCGCTAAAGGATCGTTTTCGCTTAAAGGGCTTTCGACATAATCAGCTGGAAGCAATCAACGCTACCCTAGCTGGGCGTGATGCATTCATATTGATGCCAACTGGTGGCGGAAAATCCTTGTGTTATCAATTGCCTGCAATTGTACAATCGGGCAAAACGAAGGGTGTTACAATTGTAGTTTCTCCTCTTTTAGCACTTATGCATGATCAGGTAGATCACCTCCACAAACTTCGCATTCAGGCATATCTGTTCAATAGTGAATCAACTCAGGAGACAAGACAACAATTGTTCAATGGTTTAAACGAGAGGAAGCCAGAGCAATTTGTCGAGTTGCTATACGTCACTCCAGAGATGATCAACAAAAGCAATGCTATCCAATCAAAATTGGATGATCTCTATGCCAAGAAACGACTTGCTCGCATCGTTATAGATGAGGCTCATTGTGTGAGTCAATGGGGTCACGACTTCCGACCAGACTATAAAAACCTTCACGAGCTTCGCGAAAAATATCCCGGTGTGCCATTTATTGCATTGACTGCCACTGCAACAGAAAGAGTAAAAAAGGATGTGATCCACAACCTTGGGATGCAAAACTGTGAGCAGTTAAAGCAAAGTTTCAATCGACCTAATATCTACTATGAGGTTCGACGTAAAACAGGCAAAGGGTCAACGGCGGCAATGTTTAGCGAGATAACCAAAATGCTCTCTGTCGATTACAAAAATCAGAGTGGAATCATCTACTGTCTCTCTCGTGACAATTGTGAAGAGGTGGCTAAAAAGCTACGGGAACAAGGGATCAAAGCACATCATTTCCATGCTCATATGACGCCCGAAGAAAAGAAAGATACCCAACACAAGTGGCAAATAGGAAGTATCAAAGTCGTGGTCGCAACGATTGCCTTTGGTATGGGTATTGACAAACAAAATGTGAGATTTGTCATCCACTATTGCCTGCCCAAGACTTTGGAGGGCTATTATCAGGAAACTGGTCGAGCTGGTCGAGATGGCAAACCGGCTGCGTGCTTCCTTTACTATGGGTTTCAAGATAGTCAAATCTATAAAAAGATGATTGAGAAGGGAGAAGGTGGCCCAGATGTCAAGACTCAGCAGCGCCAAATGTTAGAAGCTATGGTACGATTTTGTGACAACCGCATTGATTGTCGCCGAGTGCAGCTACTGCAATACTTTGGTGAGACTTTCAAGAGGGAAGATTGTGGTAATTGTGATACATGCAATTCCAATGACACTTACGAAGAACGCGATTTTAGTAGCGAGGCCCGGAAAGTCATCAGTCTTGTTAGTAGAGTTCAGGGCAATTTTGCTATTGGCCATTTTTCAGCCGTATTGGAAGGCAAGGCACTAGCAAAAATCAAATCCGAAGGCCATCACGAATTTGATGAGTTTGGCTCACTGAAAGATATGGGGAAGACGGAGATTGAACGACTTATTGAGAAACTCATCCAGTTTGGAGGTCTGCAGTTCCGTGCCATCAAGAACAGGGGTGGATTTCATAATGACTTTGTTTTTGTAAGAGAAAATCCCTTTTGCAATGTGCAAACACTAATCAGTCCTCTAGCTCGGTCCAAAACATAGGCAATATATGTCCAAAAACTTTATACTTCCCCTGCAAACTAGAATATCGACGTCGCCAGCAGCAGCTTCACGCAAGAGTACAAAAAGCAAACCCAAAAAGCAAGCACCGCCACCGTCTACATTACTTACCTCACCAATAACTCAAAGTCAAAGCCGCTATAGCAGAAAGGGTAAAGAACGGCACGTTGTAGATGAGGATATAAGTGATGAAGATTTTCATCCAAGCACCTACCCACAGCACGATCCTCCTGCTTCCGATAGTGTTGAAAATTCAGATGAGGAGGGTTATTTCGAGCCGACAAGGGAAAGTAGTAGAACAATGCGCGGCGTCAGACAAACTAGTCGCATTGGGCCACCGATCACGGTCGACGAAGAATTGAAGAGGCTAGATCCAGTACATCAAGATGTTGTAATTGCTTTCGTTCGGGATGCCAAGATGCTGGAAGAAGCTCTCAGGAACAAGAACAATCACAGAAAGCCCTATTTCACAGAGGTCGAGTTCAGACGGATGGCAATTCGCTGGACGACAAATACTACTCTGATGTCACAAATACCTGGAATCGACGAAAATAACGTAGCTTCATATGGAAAACGATTTTTGAAGTTGTTAGAGGAGAGAAGATTACATTATAACGAGATGATGGATCCAACTTTCAAGACAGATAAGAACCATCTAATAGTAAACTTAGTGAGCGAAGATGAGGGAAGTGGAATGGAAGATGAATACGGAGACCAATCTGAAGAGCCATCCCCGTACTTTCAAGTCGATCCAGCAGTGCAAGCATTCAATGAGCGAATGGAGATAGCAGCCCAAGTTCCAAGAACCCAACCAACACAAGCTGAATCGTCTAAAAAATCGTATCAAAAAGGCTCTAATAGTAACAAGTCAAAACCTCGTTTTAACAGTAGGCGAAAAAGTGGTGGCTCGACCTCAAGTAGAGCAGGGTCAAGTAGTGGTGTTACAAAGAAGCGAGCACCTTCAAGCAACAGAAAAACCAGCACGGCGCCGAGAGGGTCAATAATGGCTCAGTATGGGAGAAGTGGTGGTGGTGGTAGTGGTAGTGGCATAAATCCAATGCCGACATGAAGCAGGGTATTGATTTCTTGAAATTTTTCTTTCATTTCTTTACTTTCAACCACGGCTTTATATGCATGTGTATGGGGGGGGATAGGTTCGGAGTTCCAGGAGCTTGTGTTCGAATTGCTTTTCAGCATAGCGACTAGCATTTTGGGGAATTTCTGGCTAGGGCTTAGCTAGGTTAGGTTTACGACATATCTTTCATGACCTCGGGAGTTATAGATTAATGATGATTTGATAAATATTGTTATTGATCATGCCCAAGGACTTTCCTGGGATGGATCTAATGCTTTCGCGTGGATGGAGATGGGATTGGTATATCGTAGCATAGCATAGCTTGAAGAGTTATACCAATTTTAGATAAATGTTCAATGCATCAGAGGTCAAGTTAGTGTCGACGAAATTTGTAAATTTTCTGTACGTCTCATTCATCTTGAGAGATTCATGTCTAGCACACTTTATATTCGCTGGAACCTTCCATGCTTCTAATATCTCATCCTCTTATTTTGCATGAGGCAACTTAGTCCTATAGAATTGATTGTATGATTATTTGTCATGTATGTCTTCGAGCCTAGAGGAGCCTTTCGAAATACCTAGGTACATTTATGGAAATTTGGATTGGGATAGGAGGAGAGGGGATGAGATATCTGTAGTTGGTAAGTGACTAGGACTTATTAGGTAGCCAGGGTGTAGGTAGCGAGGAAGTAGCGAACCGATATCAGATGCGCAATCCCGTCGGTATCTAACTTTACCGAATGGGATTGGGATTGGGATTGAGGATTCAGTGATTGGTGATTGGTGGGCTGTGTGGATTGTGTATTTGGGTATGAGTTTATACTTGATACTTGATGGGAGTTGAGTTCAGATTTCTGGGACGGGTGTTTGGTATGAGTATCCATGGATGAGTATGAGTTGTATTCAAATGGAATGGAATGGAATAGAATGGGTGGATATAAGTTGCGTACGCATCAATCACGGAATCAGGATATCCATATAGGTTATGTATAAAAACTACCTGTTTACCTACCCATCTACCTATCTGTCTAGATACACAACCCGATCTCATTCGGCTGTTCTGGCGTAACTACAAATCGGCAATGATGGATTCATATAATTGATATGTCAAGGAAGAAGGATGCGAGTTGGAGAAATGTTTAGGAAGTTGTAGGTGGGATGGTGTGGATGTGGTGTGGCTGGTGTGTTGTGTTGTGATGTGAGTGAGATTGATTGATGTCTGGGACTTATATTTTTATAGTGTGAAATAGAATTGGATTGGATTGGATTGGGAATGAGATGGATCATGTTATGTTATGTTGTGTTGTGTTATGCTCTGAACTTCTGATTGACGTATGTATGTATGTGTGAGTGTGTTGTGTATCTCTGGTCTTTGGTTATGATTATAATTGTGATTTCAGGGGAATATAGGGGGAGGGCGATAGAAAGAGTGATTTTGCACATCTGTTTTCGAGAGTACGGGTTTGTGTGAATGATTGGGAATTGGGAATCGGGGAGGAGTACAGGTTACGA
The DNA here is from genome assembly GCA_004916875.1 of Botrytis galanthina. Taxonomy (NCBI): domain Eukaryota; kingdom Fungi; phylum Ascomycota; class Leotiomycetes; order Helotiales; family Sclerotiniaceae; genus Botrytis; species Botrytis galanthina. Next base: position 64,701 of record PQXL01000153.1, read on the forward strand.
TATACTATTCAATCGGATGTGTTGGATTGTCTATGGTAGGTGGTGAATTAGGGATTTATATTCATATTTATGTTTGTATTTGTGTTTACATCGATGAATGTGGGGACTGGATTTGGAATGTTCGAATAGAGATCCATTATGTACTTAATATAAGATATTGTAGCGGTGTTACGATGGATTTGGGGTTGGGTTGAGTTGTAACTTTTGTTTAGAGTGATAGGTTTGGATTACCTGGTTTGATTTGAATTTTGATATGGTATGCATTGAGTAGGGGATGGTATGACCAGAATAGAAAGGGGTTGGGAATTATATTTATTGGTTTGGTGAAATGGAGATGGGAATGGATATGGATATAAGATAATAGATTCGATCTGTACCTACCTAACTACCTACTGCATTTTGAGGTTGTACACGCGTGTATGTGTCTCGCAGTGCTGCATTTTATATATACAAGGAAAATTGGTACAGCAGCTTGATGGAGATTAATAGACACCGTGGATGCCACAACACTGTGATTATGATTTGGGGAAGCATGATGGTTGGATGGTCTTTGGCGAAAGCAGAGTGTTTCTTGGTTTTCTCGCTGCCCACGAGGTGAAGGTTATAGTGTGGTATAGTCACAAGTGCGAACACGAGGAAGATGCAATGCAATGTAGCAGGGACTTGTATACAAGCTGACTCTGCTTCGGAGTTGCTCGTGAGTGATACTGAATGCTTACTGGATGTAGTTCGGATGGGAATGACGAGTGTGAGGGGAAATAATGAAGGCGAGATTAAATAAAGCCAGCAAGACTAATTGGCCATGGGGGGAAAAACGCCGGAGAATTTTTTTTGCAGTGCAGATATCTCGAGGATTATTTCAAGGTCGTGTATCTATCTACCGTGGTAAGGATGACATCTGAAGCCGCTCGCCGAACGGCTTCAGGAACAACGTTGCAGAGATTCCAGAAGCTGGGTGGATGGATTGGATCTAGGAATAACATTGGTTGAGTAGGTAGGTAGATGTCAAAGCAAGGAATGAAAATTTGGGATTTCATGAAGAGTTTTCCCTGTCCCATCTTGGCTTTGTTGATAATAGGTACACGATATGACAACGAGGAAGACGCGATTTGTTCCACTGGATTCGGTCGATTCACTAGAACGTGTGAATTGGAAATTTAATACCTGGTATTCTTCATCATGAGACCTGGTTTTGAGCCTCACTTGAGGTTTAGCTGAAAGGTAGTTTATTGTGAGGGTGTGAATGGTGGGATGTGATTGGTTGTTTTGGTGTGGGTGTTAACCGCTGTGAAAATTAGAGTGCAGTGATATGTGGATGATTAACAATACCTGGCTAAGGCAATGGAGGATATTCAATGGAGATGGAAGATATGAGATGTGATTGATAATGTTTCATATGTGCTTGTGGCTAATCGTTACCTTCTTCCTTGAAGATTGGCACAGCCTGGATCTCAATTGCCGTCGACCAATAGAGGATGGCAGATACATCTGCAATGCGTACTCACGGCACTGCTGTTAAGACTTGTAGAAAATAGATGCAGTATACTCTATTCCTGTCCTGTCCTGTATGCTGAATATCGTTTTAACATACATATATATTCTATACATATATATATATATGTACCTACCTGGGTATGTACATATATCATGATGTTCTTCAAGCATTGATCGCCTGTGCCTTCAACGGTAAAACTCCGCATTAATGCCAGTATTAAAATACCATCCTGAACTTAACTCTCCACACACGTTTCAAAGCGTCATTCAGGGGAAGATACCAAATCTTTGTGTGTGGAAGTGTATTGGTGTGGTAGGAAGGGTTTTCAACTCTCTACCTTGGTAATTAATGGCACCATCCCCTCCTTTTGAATCAACGAATTGGTTCACGTTACCGGTAATTTGTGAATCACACCGCCTTTGCTCAGATGATTACAGGTGTCTTTGGGGTAGTTATGCTTGGCTCGCCGTCAACTATACCCCTACTTTATGGGTAGTGGATTGAAGGCGTGCAGATTGACTGGGTTTTGTATGCAACTACTACGCCCAAGCCTTGGGGGTTCGATAATGTAAAGTCGCCTATCAACTGGCGATAAAGGGATTTTGGGATGGCTATGGGATTCTAGTCTCATATCAATGCATTCGCAAAGTTAGGTGATTTGAGAGAATTGAACGATTGGATTTCTATTTTCTCAAAGAGTGTATGAGCACATACTAAAGGTTGCACATTGGGGGTTGGAAATCTCAAGAGCGATTATAGACTCGCGCTGTGTTGAGCAATTATTGACTTCATTTTGACAGTACTCCGGTAGTATGGGGCTAAACTGTCAATGAGCTTTCCTCGTGGCGGAAAATAAAACTTGGGGTTTGTTTCTCATGTTTCGGAGACGTTTCTATAGACGCTGTGGGTACCATCATTACCGTATAGAAGGGGGCATTTATCATGGATAAATGCATTGTGTATGTATAGAGGCATAATCCTCATTGAGTTCCTTTGCATGAATTTGTCCCCGGAATTCACGGCCAGCTGACAGGAGATCTTGTTTAGTAATGAACATATCAATGAATGTGACATTCTACGATAGATACCCAGGTAGAAACTCAGGCTCTCTCAAGTACCGATGCATTGACCCTCCTAAATACGAAAATATATTAACTACACTTAGTATACCATCATGACTCGATTTGCGGAACTATTTCGTTTTTCATATCCTTCTTTTGACAAATGGGAAGAGGGACTTTTCTCATTTACTACCCCCAAGCTGACCGTCCGTATGTCTGTGCATGGAAGGGGTGACTCGGGTTGCAGAAGACGCTGTGAACTTGAGGCTTGGGGGCTTATTTTAGATTTGATAAGATCCGAGGGGTAAATGGAGGAGGGGAGGGAGGGACATTAGCACTTGGGAGAGAAGAGGGGAAAGGGAGAGAGATGGGGGTGTTATGAAGTGATGTATGTCAGTCATATCAATATGACGACTCACAACGAAAAGCGAATGTGGAAAAATAACCTGGAAAGGGAAGAAAAAAGTAAGGTTTCAGTGAATTCAATAGATTCATTCTTCTTCACCTATTCTTTCCTTCTGTAAAGCCAGGCCCCCAGTTCAGAGAAATCAAGAGTGGATTGGTTGGTTTGTTGATAAGACCTGCATGTGTAGATGTATGTAGGTATGCATGTATTGTGATATGTGCTGGGTACCTGCACCAAGTTCTTCCTCCTGCATTGCATATTATTAAGTATTGAAGAAATTCTTTTGGGGGTAGTGTGAGTGAGTGAGCTTTTCCTCAATTACTTCGTATGCCGCATTAGTGATGTTGAGTAGTTGGTAGATATGTCATTAGTACTTTGTGTGTGTCGCAGTCGGGTATAAAGTTGCCTATAGAATTACTTAGTAGACAATAGCCGAATTGATGAAGGGGTATTGGAATTGGGGTCTGGTGGTATGAGAAGTTATCATATGCGTGGTAAGATTCTTGTGAGAGCATTGGGTTCTGTATATTCGATATAAATACTGAATGCTAAATGTTAGAAATAGATACTGAATATTACATATTAGATACTATACTAGATACTAGATACTAGATACTAGTAACAATTGGTTGAGAAGCTCCCCTCTGGGCTACATGTGTCTAAAAGACATCAACATCACATACATCATCTGTTAGTAATCGATTCAAAACTAATCAACCATCCGAAAGTCATTGGAGCCATTCAAGCCATTCAAGCCATTCTAATTTCATTCTTCACTTCAAAATAAGCTTCAATACTACCCAGGTACCCACGCTGCCAGGTCCAGGGAGAGAAAGCTAAAGGGAAAAGAAATTCAAACTAATTATAATTATACTAATTATAAAAGGCCTCTCTCAGCTTACATTCTGTACTCCGTTTGCACACTTACCTTGATACCTACTTTTAACTTTTCTTTTTCTTTTGGAGAGCTTTTATATGCTAGGTATATCTAGGTAGATAGGTAATGAATCTAATGATACAGACAATACAAACCCTTCAAAATCATGTTAGATAGATATAGCCTAAGGCATCAATATTATCAAGGAAATATACAATCAAGACCCACCTACCTGTCGTATCTTCCAATCAAAATACTCAGATGGAACTTTACTTTTCATTGCCAAACGTCAAATCAATTTTTTTACTGTCCTTCCTTACTCATGTTCTATCTACATCTATTTTACATTCATTCTACATCTATCCATTCATATACTTTGGATTGTCTACCTCGCCTCCTTGCATACTACATCGTATACTTATATCTACATCTGCATCTATATACACCCATCACCCATCTATATCCATCTATCTACATATCTACTACCTACTACCTACTACCTACTACCTACTACCTACTATCTACTACCTACTATCTACTACCTACTATCCATATAATCTATTCCCATCTCATCACATCATAGCCATTAATCGTTCTTCTACTCATTGGCCTGATCTCGCTGACGTGAGGTCATATGATGGATATGAATGTCAAACTACGAAAATGAATGAATGCAACTCCTAATTTCTAATTCTATATGGATTTGGATTAATTTTCCCATAATATCGTATTCCTTCCTACCATTTCTTTCTGTACATACCATACATCCATACATACATATCTACCTACCTACCTATCTAGATACCCAATATCGACTCTACCAATTTCCTCAATTCCATCTACCACTCACAACTCACAACTCACCATCCACCAATTCGCAAATTGCAAGACAATCCCAAGAGGACATTCATAGGTCAATACGTATCTGGCTATTTGTTAAATCCTCTAATAAAATATCTCCCGCGCGCCCGGACCCAACTCGATACATCATCACCCTGGTCTCAAGTTTCCTATTTGTACACCATTCCATTGCTTTGAACGAATTCTACTAAATGTGCGACGTCAATCGACTCGCTCAACTCATTCCGAAACTCTGAACCTAGTAATAGCGACAGGCGCCACTCTTCTCCCTTGTCCTAAACCTCCGTGACCAATTACTGCTCAATCCAGATTTCAGACTCCAAAACATTTCGGCGTATGAATGCATAGCGAGCTTGAGGAGTGTCAGCAGCCGACGAGCGTACCTGGCGATGTCACAGCTCTCGCAAGAGATGGCCGAACGGCCTTCTGATACGCAGCTTCATCATCTGCCACAAGAAAGCCCCACAGCTGGTCGCACTCACCTGGCTCACTCACAAAATAACTCTTCGCCTGTCTTGGAAACGCGCAATAGGTACGCTACATACACTTTCCTCCAATATTGAGCCACTTCTCGTGACGGGCACTCACATACTTGTTCTAGTTCCCTGCGCAAGGCTGCTCCTAGTCCGTTACAGACCAGTACTACTCCCACATCACCTTCAAGCAGTGTCACTCCGACAAGAACCACATTTTCTGTGAAAGGTTCTGGCGATCAATATCCTTTCATAAGTACGAAAGCAAGTCAGAGTTCTCTACAGGAGCCTCGATCGCCCAAAGAGCGCCTTGATGATTTATTAGCGACGGAGAAGAACTTCTACACCTCTGGACATACTGCCAAACCACCGCAGATACCAGGCAATTTGAGGTACTTCTTAACTTCATTTGTCTGATCAATTCACTCACTCCTAATAGATACGGCCGACCATTGCAGGAAACGACTTCGAATGCCCCGATACGAAGCGTCTCAACTCCTATCCTGGCAAACGTAGGTTCAACCTCACCTACTGATAAACCACCTTCGATGGCATCTACGACACCTGCACATCGTATCGAAATGGGTCGACAACCTCCCCGAACTTCTTCAATTGATTCCGCTATTTCCTCGATATCAAGCAGCGGACATTCATACAAAAACTCGCAGGATTCTAAAGGCTTGAGTCCACAATTTGATGTTGCACAACTCATTCAGGCAGCGGGGTCGCCGGAGGCTGCTATACAGTATTTAATCAAAGAAAAGCAATCACAGACCGCACAGAATTCACAATTATGGCGTCTGGTAGATAAACAAAGGGCTATGATTTTGGGGTTAAACAAGGACCTTGAGCGAGCCTTAAAAGATAAGGAGAGGTACAGGAAAAAGCTGAAGGATAATCTCACACAGAATGCGAATCCGTCACCTGTAGATTCAACACAAGGTCCTACGTCAGAATCGGGAGAGATGACTTCAGAATCAAGGATCGCTGAGATCTCAGTTCAAAAAAGTATCGACGGACATTTGAACTCCGATGGGTCGAAGAATGGATCCCCAGCGCAACATTCGCCCATGGATTGTGCTCTAGCGCCGTATCCAATTACCCCTCCAGCACTAGCAACACCGGGACTATCTAATATGGTGGAGGCCGAGCAGAAGATGCCTTCGCCGACTAAGCATGCCTTTCAGCAATACAATCCTGATTCACCACCCTTGGGATTTGAGGCATCTCAACTTCAAAGGAAGAACCAAGCGGTGTCCAGTGACATGCCGTATAATGCAAGCGTGCCATCTTCACGGAATCTACCTTTGGATTCTCCACGGGGACCACCACCGACAGCACCGCTCCCTCTGCCTATGTCATCACAAGGCCCTTCGATGACAGTTATGGAATCATTGCCAAAGGTCGATCGTGGATCTCCCAAATTCCCACCGCCGAGGAAAGCCCCACCGGCGCCACTCAATCTTGGCAAAAAGACTGGGCCTAGTATGCACTTACGACAGGCTTCGGAGACGAAAGAAGAGTCTGATTCGGACTATGACGATATATTGGAGGTTGACGAGATCCCATCATTCCCTGATAGAGGTCGACGGAAGACTAGAGAAGAGGATGATAGAGTACGAGAGATTGCAGCGGCACGAGATGCTGAGGCAAGGAGCCTTTCGAAGAAAAGTTCGAAGGGTAGCGTTAAAGGAACTCCAAAATCAGCGTCAACCACACCAAAGGAAATGATACCAGCAATGCCTCTAAGCCCGCGAGCAACCGTTCCAATCTCACCACCAGATGCTCATTTGCGGGCTCTTTCCCCACCAGATGAGAGTACTGGTTCCTTGGCGGGTATGTTGAGTGCATCAAGATCACCTCCTCCAAAGACAGGGATGATGTCTCCTCCATTGATGAGTCCTGGTTTGCCACAAAGCCCAAGACCAATGGGTATGTCCTCGAGGCACAACTCATCTCACTCATCAATGGCTTCACCTCCACTGTCTCCTCGAGGCATGGGCGCTTTCCCAGGTGCCATACCATTATCGCCACGAGCTCCACGACAGCCAATTCCTCTTCCTCCCGGTACTCCAATGTCAATTAGTTCCCCTCATGCACCCCGTGCAGAACCTTTAGTCCTCATTTCACCACAACCACTGGTAATCACTAAAAGATCCGAGGAAACCCTCAACACTCTCAAATCTGAGGAAACCCTAGTCAATGAGAGTATTCAAGGAAGGCGACCAAGTGACTCTCCGTCCTCCAGTCATTCTGGAAATGTGATTTACAAAGGACTTGTTACCGAGGAATACCCAGATCTACTTCTTCCCCCAAATGCTTTACCTTCAATAGATGTGAAGGTGGCTTCGTCACGTTTGAAGCCTTCGAGAGCTAGTCTGATGTTTCCAGCCAACCTAGAGACTGATCCCGTCTTCACTCTTGCAGTATTCGCGCGATCGGATGGGAAAGAATTATGGAGAGTGGAGAAAGACTCAGCATCATTGGTGCATTTAGACCAGATCTTGAAACAGTGCCCTACATTTACAGCCAGGACGCCGGATAAATATCTCTTCAGTGGTCATTCTCCAGCTAAGATAGATGCTAGGCGTGCGGCACTCGATCATTATCTTGATGAGCTCCTCAATACGGAGCTGGATACCAAATCTGCGTTGGAGATTTGTCGATACTTGTCCTCAAATACGATGGAGCCACACGCCGATGACCTGACTCCAAGTAGTGATACGGGTTCCGAAAGTCCTGTGAAGACTGGACCAGGTGGCAGACCTTTAAAGAATGGCTATCTAACCAAGAAAGGTAAAAACTTTGGAGGTTGGAAAGCACGATTCTTTGTGTTGGACGGCCCAGTGTTCAAATATTATGAATCGCCTGGCGGACAACATCTAGGAACCATCAAACTTCAAGGTGCTCAAATTGGAAAACAATCCCAGCAGACTGATGCCTCACCATCGTCCCGAGGAGAAGGTGATGATGTTGACAATCAATATCGACATGCATTTTTGATTCTGGAGCCGAAGAGAAAAGATTCTTCTAGCCTTGTGAGACATGTTTTATGTGCTGAGAGCGATAAGGAACGCGATGAATGGGTCGAGGCTCTTCTTAGATACGTGGATTATAAAGATGAGGATGAGCATCGTCGTCCAAGTCATGCTCGCTCTGGCTCAAGCAACTCTCATCCACATGGAAGAAGAAAGGGAAGTGGTCAAGGGAAGCTGGGCGAAAACAATGATCTGCGTGCTATTGGCTATGATATGACAAAGCAAGGGGCTGCACCACATGGCTCGAAATTGAAGAACTCGGACACGCCCTCGCCTCCAAGTCATGGCCACGAAAGAGATCCCATGACATTCCCACACTCTCAATCCATGAAATCTATTTCTGGCCCAAAGAACGCCCACCCAATTCAGGATGCCGGTTCATGGGGAAACAAGTCGGGAACCTTGCTCCCAGAAGAAAAAACCAAACAGAAGAAACGTAGCTTCTTTGGATTTGGCTCAAAACCAAGACCATCGGTAGATTTACCAGACTTGTCAATCAATATGTCAAATCATAATCTGTCCCAGATGGCCTACGATCAGCATGGTCCAATTAGACCAGTCTTTGGCACTCCATTAACCGAAGCTGTGAGGTACAATCATCCAGCTGATGTTCAAGTTGAGCTTCCAGCAGTCATTTATCGATGCATTGAATACTTGGATGCGAAGAATGCTGCAGGCGAAGAAGGAATTTTCAGATTGAGCGGATCCAACGTTGTCATCAGACAGCTTCGGGAACGCTTTAATATCGAGGGAGACGTGAACCTAGTTACTGACGATCAGTACTATGACATACATGCTGTGGCCTCTCTGTTGAAGCTATACTTGAGAGAGCTGCCAACCACTATATTGACCCGTGAACTTCACCTCGAATTTATTGCAGTTACAGAGCTTCACGACGTAAATGAGAAAATCAGTGCTCTCAATGGTTTGGTCCACAGGCTACCACGAGCAAACAACATTCTGCTCAGATATCTGGCCGGTTTCCTTATCAACATCATTAATCATTCAGATGTAAACAAGATGACTGTTCGAAATGTTGGGATTGTATTCTCGCCAACTCTCAATATTCCAGCTCCTGTTTTTGCCCTTTTCTTGCAACAGTATGATGGCATCTTTGAAAATGAGCCTAATGATCAGGAACGTCGTCCTGTGGAGGTTACGGTTACCGCTCCCGCTTTGTCTCCTGAGGATATCCGCTCTCCTCGACGCCAAAAGTTTCAACAGGATCTCCCAACACCATCCTTCAACCAGCAATCTTTTGGTCAGCAAGGCCCAGGATTTGCTGGGTTCAACGCAATGGCTGGACCTGAGTATGGTAGTCGAGGAAATACACTAGGATCTTCTTCCCATGACCAGCAATACGGAGTCTCTAAATCGAAGAGGAGAGAAAGTAGCATGTTCAATATGGGCATGGGGATGGGACAGAAGAAATCTACCAACAGATTGAAAGAGAATGATCCTCGTAAGGAATTTTTTTAATTCCTACCGATAACGTATATTGACGAAAGGATTATAGGTTTAGTCGACGAGGAATCATTCTTCGATTAGACAGATATCAATGATTGAATCAACGAACCATACACGACTTCGGACAGGTGCCCTAGACGTATGTATAATCACCAACAAGAATATACATAAAATACGACTATAATCATAATAACGACGATATTTGTTTCGCCTTTGAATTTTTCAGGTGTAGCATTAGCAAGCAAATTTTCAATACCCTTTTGACTTTTTGTATATTACCTTGCATCCACGCGAGCGGCCCCAAGGGAACGAACAATGTCATCTTTTACATACCATTATCAATTCATAACCACACGAGCATCGAATCAATTCGTTTAGCATACCAGAGGAAGGAGAGGAGGTTATACCCATACTTTTTTTTCTATATTACATTTTGCATTGGACCCATTTGTTGGTCTGGTCTTGATGCAAACTTTTTTTTTTACTTTTGAATGTTTTTCTTTCGAAGCATGATCAAAATATGTTATTGGATCGGGTCTACTTTTAGCGTGCGAGGGTTTGACTTTTGCGAAAATTAGGAATCAGGAGTTGGCAGTGACTTTAGACAAGAGAGTTTGAAGGAAGGATGGGGAAGGGGGCCAAAAGATTTATGATGGGAGTTACGTGGAATGGATGAATGGATGGATGTGTATTATTGGAGGACGGTGGAATGGTATACTGGATATCTATGAGGTCTCGGGGAGGACTTTCAGGACAGTTGGATGGGGTGGAATGGGAGGGGAAACAATAGATCGATCGGTGTAGCCTGGTGAACTTTGGGAGTGGAGTAGGATGATAATGGTTGGGCTAGTAAAGTACCAGGTTTCTCGTATGATGTTACATTCAACTTGATTAGGAGATGACGTATATAATGATACCAACTTGTATATTCACATGAGGCTTTTGATGTGATCATCGTGAAATTGGGGCTTGTGCAGGCTATTCTTTTTTGAGCTGTGGGTGAGAGAAAGGGGCGGGATGATTATTGTATATATCTTTACAAGGAAATAAGGAAATATGTTAGTAGAGGAGAGAAACTTGGGGGTAACAGGACGAGATTTTGGATTGTTGGGAAGAGCTAGTGAGTAAGTATTGGATGGTGAGAACGCGCGGCTTGTATACATCGTTCGTCAGCTTGACTGCTGAGTTTGTGGAAGTGTGGAAATTGAACGGATGGGGATAGTGCGGGATGTAGGTAGGTAATGTAATTCATATCTGTAGGTGGGTAGGTGGGTATGGTTTCTAGGTAGATTTGTGGGTGGAGGTTTGGAAAGAAATGGATGTGGGAAACGGATGTGGAAATGGATGCGGTTGGTGGGTTGGTGGTTTGGCGGATTTATGTATGTGGTGGATGGGGATGGGGGATGGAAGGAGGGGAGGAGAAGGAGAAGGAGAAGGAGAAGGAGAAGGAGAAGGAGAAGGAGAAGGAGAAGGAGAAG